>VDFB02086081.1:293656079-293795317 GCA_007258455.2 Sequoia sempervirens
GTCCAAATTTTATGAAAGCTATATTTTTTCATTCTGCATTACATTCTACAAAAATAAAATATCTTTTAATTATTTTTCTTAAAATTAGGGGGAAGAATGCTCATTATTTCATTTTTTTAGGATTTTTCTGCTTTGAAAATTTAGAAAAAATAATATATTCATTAAAAAATATTAAAAAAATATTTATGCAAATACACAACATTGAATAATATTTCACCAAAAATGTTTACAAAATAAATAGTGGAACTCAACAAATAGAGGGAATACACATGGCACTATATTCTATTTGTTTTGGTAAAAAATAAGATCACTTTATTTTCTCTCAAGATTTGATCCCACTAATCTCCACTATTTTCTAAACATTTGATAATTTTAGAAAATAGATTAGATGCACTTACCTTAATTTTATATATCATTTTAAAGTTACAATACAAAATCTAGTAAATTGTAATAAACATCACCAAAATCTCCATTCAAAATATAAAAAAAATAGTAAAATGTATAAAATATTTGAATACTAAAACATTTAGTAAAATTCATTTAATTTTATATTACTATACACTTCCAAATTGTATGTTTGATACATGTAATATAATGTAACAAATGCCATCAAAATCCCCAATAAAGTTTGGTTGAAGAACAAAACAATACACAATATATTAACATTTGAAATGATGCTTTGTTGAGTTTCTAATTAAAATGCATTGATTAGTTTAAGATCTTTACTAACTATAATAAGGTAGGTTGCTTATAAATACACAAATGTATGAATATATATATATATATATATATATATATATATATATATATATATATATATATATATATATATATATATATATATATATATATATATATATATATATATCTTTAAATAGATTTAAAAATGTTTCTTGCACTCATATTATGCACTAGATATCAAGTTGAAGCTAACCAACCAATGGATTAGAAGGATGAAAGAGTTGACTCAGAATATAATCATCGGATTTAGGTTACAAAATTTTGAATCAAGAAGGCCAACAAAATAAATATATTATAGTTTAAAATTTCATTTAAATAATAAAATCATTTATTTATTTATTTTAGATGTTAACTATTTTTTATTATTTTATTTTTTATGAAACAAAATTAGATTTTTAATTTAACATGATCCTTTTTTTTATGAATAGGCATTAATCTATATTAATTCAAAGATTAAAATACATATTCACAAAAATAAGTGGGTGGTAAGAAGGAACACCCTGAGAGTCACATGGGCAATGCCTAGAAAAGCCAAAAAATCAACCAGTCACATGGGCCTAGCCCAAAAGTCCATGATTACAAAAATTAAAGGTCATTAAGCAACCAAAGTAGTGCCAGCAGAGCCAGGAGGGTCTCTATCATCCTTTTTCTTTCCCCATACATTAACAAGGTCTGGAGTGACATTAGGAAGAGGACCCCAACCATAATCAACTTCTTTATCTTTATCTTTATCTTCCTCACACTGAGGCAAGATTGTAAGCGCAATCCATGGAAAGATTTTACTAGAGTCTGGCCAAATAGAGCCAGAGACAAGAGTGTCGTCAAAGGGCCACCCAGAACTACCACCATCGCTCCTCGAAGCATCGCCAGAGGGCCACCCCTAGCTAGCCCAAGGTGGAGGTGAGTGGGTTCATTGGGGAGGGCGAGATCCCTACCGAAGAGGAGGTTGAGAGCGAGGGTGACCAATCACAAGAGGAGGTGGGTGAAGTGAGCACTCGAGCAACAGTACACGGGGCATTGCCCCAGTGATCCAAAAGCACTTGTAGGTGAGAAACTTCAAGTGCAAGTTTATTCACCTGCACCTAAATCTGTAAGAGCACATTAGAACAAATAATAGCTTTAGAATATAAATAAACATTTTTATCCATTCGAGTGTGAGAAAATATGCAGGCATTTTTGTCTTTCTAGATATTAAAGAGAATTTCCACCCTAAAAGTGTGCCAAGGCTGGGTATACTTAGTAGGAAGTTTGGTCAAGTCTCCCAGTAGAACCATATGCCAAGAAAAGGGCTCTAGTCTAAAAAACCAAAATAAGTCATGAATCCAAGTCCAAAACTACTGGGCTCTGGGACAAAACCAAAAGAGATTCTTAAAAGACTCAACTTTCCCACAAAAAGGGCAATGAGGGTCCTGGACCCCCAAGTGAACAAGCCAAGAACCCACAAGCAAAGTGTGCAAGTTTCAGCTCAACACTTGCAAACCAAGTGGCAACAAATATTTTACACCAGACATGAGTGGGATATTGAAGAAGCCACCTCTGGTTTAGACCATTAATCATAGGAAAATGTGGTGAGAGCCACCTATAACCAAGCCTAGGCTTGTAATTCTTGAAAGGGGTGTCTGGGTACCACTTCCAGTCCTTCCACCAAGGCCTTGGACCCATGAATTCCCACCTTATGAAGCATTTCTACAGGAATAGCACTCACTAGACCATCATAAGTTGCATGGTCTTGGTTTTGAAGCATGTACAGGGCACACAAATCTTCCCATGACATGATACACATTGTGGGTCTGTGAAATATCTGTTGTAAGGTGTGAAAACCTTTCTTGTGGAATTTGAGCGCCTTAAGCCAATACGACTTAGGCAGAGGCTGATCGTTGCTAGCAAATAGAGGAGACCACCAAAAATTCTGCTAGTTGAGTGAAATCCCATCACATAAACTAGAACCAGCCTAGTGCAGCTAGGGTTTAACTGCCTCCCAAGCTCTCCAAATGATTTTAGCAATAAAATTCCCCACAATTTGAACTGATTCTTTCATGACTAGAAGGGTTTGAAAGCCAATCGCCTTCTAGGCGGGCCTATGAGCAGGGAAGCTTGATTGAATACAATTCCTGAGGAGAATTTTCCAGGCCTCATCTCTCATAAGGGCCCAAATTATCCATTTCACACACAAGGCAATACCTTGTCATTGAGTGGAGAGCATCCCAAGGCCTCTAGAGTCTCTAGGAAGGCAAAAAAATTCCTAGGTGACATGGTGAGACCCTCTCTATGATTCAGCAGAAGCCCAAAGGAAGTCCCAAAGCAAATTTTCAAGCTTGGCATAAGTAGCTTTAGAAGGGGCCCAACATAAAGAATAATAAACATGAGTGGCCGCCAGAAGTTTGGAGCACACTTGAAATTTTCCTGTGAAAGAGAGGGGCTTCGTAATCCAGTAAGTGATCTTTTACTCAACTCTGGAAAGAATAGCTTGCCATAGCTCTGTTGAAGATGCCTGGAAAGCAAAGGGAATTCCTAGGAATTAGAAAATTTCTCCAGACCCAATCCACTTCCAAGCATATTATTGAAACCAGGGAGGAGTGGGCAGAATAGACTGTATGTAGCACAAAGTTTTGTGCCATTGAATGGCAGAGCTGGAAGCAAGGCAAAGAATATTGAGAGATTCTAGGGCCACTTTGATATTATCTTCGTCCTCTAGAAGAGTGTGGAAAGAGTCATAAAAAAAATGGCCATTAACCAGTTGGGTCTGAGAGTTAGGCAACGAAATGCCCTTGACACGCTACTGAGAATCTGCGTTGGCCAAAAGGTAGCCAAACCCTTTAGTGGCAAGCACATACAGAGAGGGGGCAAGCAGGAACCCTTGCTGGATGGAATGAAAGAGCCCAAAGGAAAAGTATTGGTGGCCATTAATGGTGATACAAGCAGAGGCATCTGCAAAGAGCATTCAAATAGCCTGAATAAAATTGGGCCCAAATCCCAAAGCTTGCAACATAGCAAGAATAAAAGACCATTCAATGTGGTCATAGGCCTTGGAAAAATAAATTTTGAGAAAAATAGCCTTTTGGTTTGATCATCTGGCCCACTCCATACATTCCCACATGGCAATAATAATATCTAGAATGAACCTAGATCTGATAAACCCTACTTGCTTCGGGTGCACAATCTGAGGTAAAAGATAGCAGATCTTCAAATCCAAAGTTTTGACGATGATTTTTTAGGAGACATTGAGAAGTGTAACAGGCCTCCAGTCACAAATATCCTTGGGATTTCTAGTCTTAGGTATGAATTTAATATTTCCTTTTTTTATTAAATTACCTAGAGAATTAGCATGAAAAGCCTCTAAGTAAACATAATGCAGATCTTGCCAAGCACAATCCCAAAGGGCCTTGTAAAACTCACAAGGAAATCCATCGATGCCCGAGGCTTTGTCATCAACCATGTAATGAACAACTTCCTTGAGATCATCCAATGTTAACAATTGATCACAATAATTTCTCTGCATTGAGGAAAGCCTATTTGGCACAATAGCAAGGAAATCCTAGAGGGCTTGCTATCGCATAGCCATGGATTCCAGTGCAGTGAAACCCTATTTATAATGCTGCACAAAGTCCTAGAGAATGTCAGGAAGCTCAAAGAGTACCTAGATTCCATCTTTAATTTTTTAATGCCCAGGGATGAGTTCCTTGCACACAGGGCCAAAAAAAACTCTTTAGAGGCATGGTTGTCAATTTTTAACTAGTGCAACCTAGATTTGATTGGAGCACCTCTGACAGCATAATTATCTACAACTTGCTTTTTGTGCCTTAATTCCACCACCCTGAATTGTAATGAAGGGGAAAATGGGTTGGTTATGAAAGCCTCAGTAGCTGAGCACAGGTCAAAAGTGGTAGCCTCATAAGACCGTTGGAAAAAGATAGCTAGTTGGTGCCCATAAATGTGTAGAAATTGAGTTGTGCGAGCGATAGCATCATTCCACCATGTAATATAGCTTATATGATGAGCTAGCCTGCAGTCCAGATACTAGGCTTTACAAATGTGGGCCAAAGTAGGATTATGGTAAAGCAAAGACGTATTCAATAATAATTGAGTTTTACATATGTGAGGTTGTTGTGTCTCTCATTCAATGCAAAAAGAAATGGGGAAGTGGTCTGACAAAGTCACATCCACTAATAGCATAACTGAAAGAGAAGAACTGTCAAAAGAGAAAAAATATTGAGCTGAGATCATGGCACGATCAAGGTGTTTAAATATCCTATCAAAATCAACCCTGTAATTACACCAAGTGTGCCAGAGAGAATGAGAATGTTGGTGGACAATATTGGGATAAAAAAGCCCCAATTTATTGTACATGTAAAGCCATGCCTCCTGTTTGCCAGCTACCTATTTGAATGGCAATGTACCATCTTTGTCATATGCCATCTCAACTATATTGAAATCCCCAACAATAACCAAGTAGGAATTTGCAATGAATCAACAATCTAGCACCAAAGCAAAGAGCATTCCACAACATCATTAGAAGCATAAATATTAATAATCCCAAAGGAATGATTATCAATGTTGAGAAGGATCTAGATGAGCCGATGAGTGGGATCAGACCCTTGGTTGACCACACAAGTGTGCTACTATGGGGACAAAAAGGTGATAGCTCCGCCATGCCCAACATCATGAGCAGTGCAAAATATTTTACTAGTTGGCCAAATAGAGCGGCAAAGGGTTTTTTAGGTACATTATCATCTCCCTAGAGAGGACGCAATATGATTCAAAAAAAGCACACAAGGAAAAGGTAGACCAGGAAACTCAATCCAGACCATGACCCACAACTTGGTGTCATCTGAGATAGCAAAATCTCGGGTTCATGCCTGGAAAACCAACAAAGAAGACCTAACATACTAGCTACCATGGGCTAAGATAAACTAGACATGATTAACCTCTGCAAAGCAGAACAAGAAAAACCTCTGTTATGTTTTGGACCATATCAAGGCAAACCCCATGAGCGACCCAGGCCTTGTTGACACACTCCTTAAGCACACTTTCAAGGGGAGTCCTCCCAACAAAATATCCCACAAGGGAATGTTGCTCAAGCCATTAACAAGCTAAATCAAACTCTGGTAAAGGAAAAACCACATCAGCTGGGGAGTCGAAACACTTACCTCGTGAAAGACTTTCAAGAAAAATTTTCAGGGTCGTTTGTTTGGAGGAGGAGCCATTGAGCAATGTCATTGAACCGCTAACACTAGCATGAACTGTTAGGTTAGAGCCAGTTGAAGGCATATTAAAACACAAAAACCGCAGTAAATGTGGTTGTACACACAAGAAAAGAGGGGTTTCCTGCGCAAAAAGTGCAGTATGATGCAAGAGGGCCCAAGAGTGACTACAGACACCACAAAACCCTAGCAGAGCTCTAATAGGATATTTTTATATTTAAATTTTATGATGATTTATAGTGGAAGATTCATAGTCTACATGGGTAGCAAAGTTGGTTTGGGTAGTAAGATGCCAACCTAGCAGGGAATCAGAGCTCAAAAGAAGATAATGTATGATATGGATTCCATGATTTTGGTCTCCCTTCTATATTATGGAGGGAATCATGAGTCTTCTTTGAGGTTGGCATCTTTTGTGGAGTAGTTTTTTTTTCATGAATTCCATCATTTTTATTCACATTCTTAGAGAATGTAATGTTGTAGGATGCTTGGTCAAATTGACCTATGGTACTAATTACAAATGGAAAGTCATGGATTGAAAATCTTTGTCTTTTGCTCAATCTTTGTAGTTATTTTAACTCATTCATTATGATTTGGATTGATCATTATGTTTTGTTTTTACTAAGGGTTTTGTATTTTGTTGGTTTCAAGATTTCCTTTAGTTCTTAAAGGTGGTGGATTTGTAGAAACTTTCCTTGAAATTTTATCCTATAGATATTAATAATAGTTATTGCTATTTAGAATTGCTTTATAATTTTTTCAGATTTTTAATTAATATATTCATCCTATAAAAAATGTTGCCAATTAATTTAAGAACAAAAAAAATCTCCTTTCCTCATATAATTAGACTTATGTAACACTTCTATAATTACCTTTTACTGAAGATTTATTATTTTAAGTCTCCAATTAAGCTCTTTCTATTATCAATGATATATACACACATTATCATCACTCAGTCTATGAAAACAAAAGTTGAACGTGTGTACTTTAAACAAAATACATTATCATACAGAAGATTTTGCTCGATGCCTAACAAAGACATACAATGCATGATAGATTAATACAATTTAAACCAATGGAGTCTCTTCTCTGAAAACTATACATAATCAGAATAGCTGCTTCTTTCCACCCAACCTTCCTATTCCTGGAATAAAGTTGACATCTTTAACTGTCGCAATTCAAATAAGCTTGGCATCTTCAAATTTGCAATTCATATATCCAATCCTCTGTATCAATATGTCAAACATTTCATTAGTTCCTTGTGTTGGGTGGCCAAAATGATTATTTAAGTTTTATATAAAATCTTCCAACCAAAATAAATAAAAACTAAAAAATTGCTAACACTATCCAGTTCATTGGTACTAGATAGTCTGGAGAAAACAAATTTGTTCCTTTCCATTACTGGGCTTTGATTCGAACTGTGTTTTAAACAAACCTGTTGAGAAATCGTACGGTGAACAGGGAAAGTTTTCCGGGGAACACATCTCGTTCAAATACGATGTACTCTTGCATGTATTGACTTCATTTTCTGCGTTATTCGGGCAGTCTGAGAATTGGTGGTCGACTAATCTGGACGAAGATGTGGCACAACGCTGCCCAATTATTTCCACGGAAAAGCTTTCAGATTCCACGGTGTTTTGAGCTGAACTGTAATCGACAAGCTCAAAGTCGCTGCCCGTGATCACCTCATCCACAAAAGACCGGCACCATGATTCTGGGCCGTCAACAATATTTGAAACCTCCCTCTGCAAATTGATTTCTTGATGTTCTGAAGTAGTGTTGACAACCTCTTTGAAGGGGTCGTTTGGTATTCTCACCGCAGTAGTTCTGACTGCCACAGTTCGTATTACACAGTGATCCTCTGGACAAGCAGATGGAGGTTTTAACGTCCTAAAGATTTCTTTAGATTTGAGAGGACTATGTCCATTCCTTTCCAGCTTTTTCACCAGTTGAGTGTTCCAGTAATTCTTGATCTCGTTGTCTGTTCGACCAGGCAGTCTTCCTGCGATTAGTGACCATCTACATAGATCAAAGGAAAATGTCACGTTTAGAATATAATTGATATTATTCGTATTTTGTAACTATTCAATCGAGACATTATGAAAGTACCTGTTGCCAAGTAGTTTATGCATTCTGATAATGAGCTCCTCTTCATCGGCTGAGATGTTTCCCCGCTTAATATCAGGACGGAGATAGTTCAACCAGCGTAATCTACAGCTTTTCCCACACCGCTTCAGACCTGGGAAAGCAAATTACCCACCATCTAAGTTATTAAGAAACCTACCGTTACTGGAATTTAAAGCTTATATCTGAAATTTAATTGAATAAACCAATGGCTAGATATAGTCTGAAAAATAAATTATCCATCTAAACAGTTAAGAGACCTACTACTAACTGTCAAGCATTTATCAGAAATTCCATTAAATAGATGAGGGGTGAGGGCAAATGTTTTAGTTCACCTGATTTCTGTGGGAGATATCTCCATCCACCATCGCCATGAGTTGAGATGTATTTAATTAGAATCGAATCCTCTTCAGCAGTCCATGCCCCACGGTTAAGATCTGAATCCTTCGAACAGCAAGGAGTTCTACCCATTCTAGACAGTTTCCTTAATCTCGACAGATTGGTGGGTCAATAAATAAACTAGTAGATGGCAGAGGATAAAATTTCGTACATAGTTTATTAACTGAAATATCTATAAAAAATTTACAGAAAAGGTTTACAACTACCCTTCTCAAACGAAGACCCTTAGTTGAGAAGTCCAATGACCAGCTTGACGCCGCCCTTGAGAAGGGGTCCCTTGTTAGGCGCCCCGACTCATACGTCAATGTCATCACTGTCGTCTCTTAGTATCTTGTACCATATAGTCCACCGAATCATATGACTACACCACCAGACCTCTTACTGTCCAGCTTCCCCCATTCACATGCGGTAATTAGTGTCATGTGGCTTTCAGAGCATTCATGAGGAGCAATTATTTACTTTTTAAGGACATTTCGTCTGATGGCATGCTTGTCGCCGTGCAAATAGTATGCGAACAAGAGGAGAGTTTCAAAACATGGAACTTGACTAACATTTTGACATAGATTGCACATTCCAAGTCAAATTCAAACTCTAATTGGATGTTTTCAAAATAGTTTGCATGTTGCTTTACGGAGTGTTTTTCCACAGTTCCTTTTTTAATGTGATGGAGTACTTATTAGGGGAGAGGGGTCTATAGTAGAGCGGGCTTCAATAGTGGGGATAGAAGTAGTCTTCAATGGGTCTCATAGTGGAGCATCTTAATATCCAATTGCAAAACACTTTTTATCCATAAAGTACACAAATTGACAAATCATGTGATGCCACATCAGCGCACCGATAAAACATGGCTTAGTGCACCACTATCGGTCTCACTTTTTTTTTTAGCCTTTTATAATACCTTACCAAAAAGCATGCTGATGTGGCATTATATTTTGATGATGTGACCCTAAAATTAAATTTTTTAAGTAGGGGAATTGCAAAATAAACTGCTGTACAAAATTGGGACTGATTTGAACTTCCATGTAGGATTTTGAGAAACACAAAGTTAGGGTGCTCCACTATGGACCCCTCTCCACTAGTACTTGCTATTGACATAGTACTATTATAATGAATTTGGCTTTTTTCAGTTAACTAGTTATTAATAATTTAGTTTTCAATCAACCAAAAACAATATTTAAAAATAAATAAAATAAAATTCAATTTTGTAAAGTCAACTTGTAAAATATTTAATTTTACAAATTATAAAAATTATATCTTTTGCATATGATTGGTTAAAAAGTTATGTGTGTTATTGACCCATTTGTAGGGAAAACAAGGTAGGAAAGCAAGGTAAGAAGTTATGTGCTTTCTCGCTTCTTTACTATCTGCATGGATATTCTATTGGATTCTGAGATGGTCATGGTCCTTGCTTCAAAACTTGCTAAGCCAAGTTTGTTTTCTGACTTGGAACTTTGTAAAGCTCTAGATAACTATCATTTTGATTTAGGTCTCTTTCCTATTTGTGGCTTTATTTCTCATAATGATCTGATTACTAATGGTTTTTGTGGATATTTGTTGTTTACTCTCAGGTCTGGCATCACTTGTGATGATTTTGAAAGGACTGTGTTGGATTGCAATGACCAGCATGAGAAGGTTTCTCCAGAAATTCTCGTGGTTGGGGTTGATATTTTCCATGCTTTTCACTTCGTGTTTGACACTGCAGCAAGATCAATGTCTTCTGAGTAGGCTTCAACTTCCATCTCAAAACAAGCAGAGGCTTTCACTGTGTATAGTTTTTTGCCTCTCTTTTTATGGGGCTAGTTCATCTTCCAGTTCCCAAGTGGAAGAATCTTAATAAATTTTTATTTTCCCATTTTGTTTCTCTGGGCTTTGCATGCTTGTCTAGTTTGAGCTAGACTAGGGGTTGGTAGGTGGTTATAATCTATCTTCATTGGGTTTTGTATTTGGTTGGGATTTATAGTATGCATATACATATACTTTGTTTAAACTGGGCTCTCCTGCTTTTAGGATTGAGTTTTATATGGAACTGATGTAATCTTCTTTTTAATAAAATTTCAATGGCTTAGCCACTTTTATCAAAATAAAATAAAATAAATGTTACTTATTTTGACTTTTTTTAAGAATGTAATTGTTATTTTTTTATTAAAAAAATAAAATCTCGCAAAAATCAATTAACTATTTTATAGAGATTTGGATCCACACTATTAAAATAATAAAATAAAATCAAAATTGTATTATTCTTTCCATTAGATAAATATCTTTGTTCTATTTTTAATATTTTATGGTATAATCTAATTATTATATGCTCTCCTTCTTTTCATTAATAATTTTTTTCATCATTTATATTTTTATATTAATTTATATATATAGGTTCTCCAAAAAAATTATAACCTATAAAATATAGGTATATAAGATAACCTATATTACTTTAGGTCTTTATTATATATAATATACAACCTATTTTAATTTAGATAATATTAATTTATATATATAACCTATACTAATGTAGAATTTATATCTATTATTTCTATTTATATATTATGTTATTGAAGGTAATATTTTGAAGGTAAATAAGTTAATCTAAATTGTGTAGGTAATATATTAATTTATATTATACATTTATATTAATATATATGATAGGTTATTTTATTTTGTAGGTTCTCCTTTAATCTATATTTATATATATTATATAAATTGAATTATGATTTTATCTATTTATATTAATATATATTGTAGGTTATATATATTATAATCTATTGTATTTTAACCATCATTTTTTATTTTAAATGAATCATTTATTTAATTTTCCAATTTATATTTTATATACAATCTCATCTTTTAATAATTTTAGTAATTGTTCCTCAATCATTTTGTTATATAATTCATGTAATGCCCCCACTAAGGAACCCCAAAGGACAACACAACTATGCCAAATAAATGAAACATTTTTTTTTTACAACACATAACATTAGAGTGCATAACATAACACAACATAATAATCTAATCCTAGGTCCTCCAAGGTTCCCCGACTGCACTACTCACAAATTAACAATCAAGATTACTGGAGACATCTCGTCAACACTAAGCGATACAAGAATGATCTAGCATGCAAGGTTCATTTAAAGGAACCAAATTAAATGAGTCTAGATTACTCACTACCATAATGTGACAACTAGAAATCAACATTTAAGATCCTTTACTAGCTAACTACTATCAGAACAATGCATTACTTTACAGTACTTTCTACAAGATGTAATCATTAATAATCGTTACATCATAACAATATTTACAACATTGTTTTCCCCTAGTACATGAAAGAAAATTACATCATATTACTCAAGAATTACAACAAAAATACAATCCAATTTACTGTAAATGTATGATAGGATGCCTTCAAAATTGAAACAAAAATTGGAGTCCATAGTGCAATGATCAGTCTCCATGCACATGAACATACAACAAGAATACCCAATGGAGATAAAGAACCAACCACCCGACCATGTGGAACCTTGAAGTCCAACCCTAGTACTAGGAGATAACATAAGGCCCCACACCAATAGACAATCAAGAAGCAACAGGTTAACACACACAAGGACTATAGATGGCTCCAACACAACACAGCTCACAACACCAAAATCACTTACAACACTTATCATAACCACATAAATCCATCTAGAGAGCAAGGCATAGACCATCTTGCACATATATCATATTCACATGATTCCATACAAAGATAGGAGGGCATCACCCTTAGGGTTTACATTTCACATAGTATCCATGACCCTCCTCAAAGTCACACCACTTCCAAGGTCAACCAATCCTGAGGGCCATTCATACAATATATACACCCTCCTAAACGCATTCCCTAATGGAATAGAACCTTAAACAAACTTTACACAATGACACCCATCTTAACAACTACACAAACTCTCAATCTAGAAATCAAGACACGTCATTAAATATAAACAATTACTCATAGTATTATAACTGTATAGATACTCTCAATAATGCAACATTATATCAGTCACTCATTTTCACTTAACCCCGTAATTCAAATTAAAATATTATTTACCCCAAATATTTATATTTGAAAATAACAATAGTAACAATATTCTAGTCAATTAAATTACATAACCATTTTACTAACAACTTTTAAAAGATAAGAAGAAGTCATTTACTAACAAGGTAACAAATGAGTATCCCAAATCCTTTAACATTTTATCTAATATATAACCATTCAATTACTGACAATAATTATTCAAATACCTTTCCCAAAAGAATACATTCAAAACTCATACAGTAACTACTAGATCAAGAGATATAATATGAATCAATTATTTTATCTCAAATTTAAATGAAAATTTCTTGCAAATTGTTTCTATAGTTTCCTATTCACAGTTCAATGAATAGTTGAAGTGCATTTGTTTAATCTACTATTATATGAATGAATTTTCAATAATATAAGTAAACACATTATCTAGCTTTGTATTTTGGAAATGTCCAATGACTTAAAAAAAAAACTTAGTTAATCACTATAATCTAAAGGATTCTCATAACAAGGTACATATGTTACAATATTATTGTATCTTATAGGGATTTCTTTTTCCCAACATATAATTACTATCACAATTATATTTATGCTATAATATATGTATTCATAATACTTTGAAAACTATATTATTTTTATATTGTATCCCAAAATTATTAACTTGTATAGTTGAAAACAAATAAAGAGTTGTTGATTATTAAATGAAGTACTAAATGATCACCTAATAGTTTACTTTTCAAGATTTAGATTAATAATTCATTATTATATAATACTACATAATCAATGAATAGGGTAATGACTAAATTAGTAATGGTTTAATAAAATACTAAATTGATTAGGTTTTTCCATTTATGAATAGATTCTTCAAATTCTTCTCTTTAACTATTAGAACAAGACTTTACTCTAAATGTAATAAATATTAGAATGATAATGTTCTAAATGTCATTACTTATCAAATCAATTTGCAACTATAAATATCTCGTTATTGATTAACAATTTCTAAATCATAAAATAAATAAATACCCTATTAGTGATTCTAAAGTTTACATTACTGAATTACTTATTTATTATATTGAGTTAACATAATTATCATAACCTGGTAAAAACTACTTAAAAAATTACCATGTTTGATCAAATGCACAACATGGCACATGCGTTGCTTAACAAAATACTTAGATGACAAATATTTATAAAAGAATATTAAAATAAAATGACTTAGGTATTTTAGGAAGAGTGAATTGGCATAAATAAATACGTGACCTATATTTAATAGAAAGTCTCCAAAGGATAAAATTTGATGGATTTAAAAGGGGTATATATAATTGAAAGGGCCTTGGAATAACGGACTTGCAAGCTAGTGAAAGAGGTAGTCTTCATGAAGGAATGGAAAGGGTGCGCGAAGCCTTTGAATTATACCTGTACTGAGCTTGATGACATTGAATCATTTAGTGCGATGCGCACAAATTGGGTTTGTTAAAAAGGCTTTAGAAACTTTCAAGCAAATGTGGTTGGCTGGTGTAAAGCCAAATCCCACAACACTTGCCAGTGTCCTCCCTGCTTGCGCTAACGTGGGAGCTTTGGAACAGGGAATGGGCAACATTCCTTTGTTGAACAGTTGGCTGAGATAGCTCTTGTTTCAATCGGCCGCCCTCTCATGAAATCTCATTCATATTATAATCTTGCACGATCTTATCATAGTGAAGGTGACTATGTCGCCGCTGCCGCTACTACATGGTGTCACTCAAGGAAAGCTCGAGGCCATATGATTTTGTGTTGCACCAGAATTTTGCTGGGATATGTTCAAATGATGCTGGGGATATATTAATGATGCCTGCATAACTGTTTGACAGAGTGCCTCAAAGAAAAGTGATCTGATGGCTTAAGGGTAAACATTTACAAGTGGGGAAAGAAGCATTTTGAAGTCGCTGGAACACTATTTATCACTTGCAGGTTGAATATGAAATATGGTGCAATACCAATCAAGGGGCAAGGAATAGTGCCTACAGGTCTGGGAAAGGAGAAGCAAATGAACTTGAACACATACTGGCCATGAGACAAGATTACAATCATGTTCAAAATATGATAACCCCATTTACTTAGAGAAGTTTAGGAAATGTATACAACATGAAACGACCCATGGACCTAAACCCTTACAAGATCCATTCAACATCAAATAAAATGCAAGTAACAAAGGTTCAATATTTACTAGACACGCCATAGCTACAATGTGCATGAATAATATAACATACCTGTTCTTCACTCTCATGTTTTTCATGAAGCTTTTAGGAAGATTCCCAAACGCTCTTTCTCTCTACTCCCTGCTTGGTTCTCTCTCCAGTTTAATTTTCCCGCAACCATTTACCTCTTCCTCCCATCCATCTTCCCCTTTTCATAGCTTGGAAAAAGGGCCTCCAAGAAAACTCGCCTCATGGAATGGCATAATGGCAGGAGGTGCATACTTGCAACTGTTGCAAAGCCCCACAGAAACTTTCAAGCAAATGCAATCTACAGACAAGTTTCTCCCTCCCACCGAACTAAACCCCAAGAGAAAATGCCAAAAGGATAGCAAAAAGATAACGTGTCCTCTCCCCCCCAAAAGCAGTAATCGAATCATTTTTTTTACAGGCAACTTTCTTTTTCCCTCGAAGGATAGGATGAAAAATATCTAAAACTCGAGTATTTATAGGAAGACAATGTCAGTTGTATGGGAACTTTCCCAACTATCCCAACCGATTTTTTCATTATCTCTTTATTTAATAAATTAACCTCCAACACCATAATTAATTTTGAATTGATTAAAGCATTTCATTTATAAATTATAATTTGGGTAAACCCAATTTCTCACAACGGTAAAACCATTTACCGAGAGATTATAATTAATTATATACTCCAACCTTATAGCATTTATTTATTTATTTATCATATTATTATTTATTTATTTTATTATAAACCATGATTATTTATATATATATACATTTATATTTATTTACCAAAGATTATCCCAATTCATTTTAATACGTAAAATAACCAAAGTCATAATATCATATAATTTAAATCAAATGCCAAACAAATTACCTAACCACTAACTAGGATCAAAAAGAAAAACTTCAAGCAACATTGACTGACCACTGACAATACTAATAGGGTATCATACTAGATACTCATCCTCTCCAAGGATGATGGCTAGGGTAGGGGACCAAGTGTTATCTCCAATCAACTAATCCATTGGGTTCAGGGCATGCTCAAACCTTCCAATTCAGGTGGAGACGTAGCCTAGTACCTATCCACTCAAACATACGAATTAGAACACATGTGCATAATAGTCGAAGTACTAGGAAAGGAACTCTAGCAATTGTATCTCATTCCTGTATGTCCCCCGTATGTTCAATGGTACGTTGCCACCCTTTCTTCCTAATCCAACAATATACTATTGCATCACCTAACTATCCAAATAAATATTTGTATAACAATAATAACATGACCACTAAAGCACTAACAGGAGCTCATGTCCCATCTACAACCATGACACTTGAACACAAGTCAATACATCTTCATGCCAAAAAGATAATCATAATCAAAATAATGACATGTCAGCATATATTAGAATCAATTGAAGACCCTAAAGGTAACAAAAGCACTCCCATCACATCAATATGTCCATAGCTTGCATCCTTCATCTTCAAGTTTCTTAGCCTAACTACTTGCACATCCAACGTGAGAATGGAGGGGCACTACAATTCATCTTTATAATTCTCTTAGAGTTATTTATTCACTGTTTGAGACATTTAACCTTTAACCATTTTTCATCTATTTATTTGAGTTATATCATATTACTATATTATTCATTCTTCTATTATGTCTTCATCACTTTTTTTTCCCTATTTTCACTTTTACTTCATTTTCCAATCTCATGCCTTCCTACCCTCTCCCACCACTTAACTCTTCTTAAGGTCATTTCTACAATCATATTCTTCATTATCCTCTTCCTACGATGAAACATTTAGTGTGGTTTGAAATGTCAATTGAAAATAGCAAAAATAGTTTAATTTAGAAGTGTTTACTCTATCATTCATGGACTTTAAAAAAATTATACCATCTATAATCATCGATTCATTTTTGATAAATGAAAAAATGGGTTTTACAACATAAAATATGAAAGGACAAAAAATTCCAATGAATTAAACAAGCTGCAATAAAAGAAAAATCTTGAAAAAATAGCAGCCAGCCAAAAAAACCCAGAAGGACAACCAAAGAACTAGCCGAAGCACAAACCAAAAAACTAGCAATAACAAATCCAGAGTCTTCAGAACAATCTCAGTCTCGACCTTTAGATCCTTCATATCCTGGACACCCTTCTTGAAATTTTGAATCATCTATGGTGTGGGGGGTGCCTTCCTTTTCAAATTAGCCCTCGTTCTCTTCAAAATCCCTATATCCTATTCCTAGCTTTTATCTTTCACCTCTTCCAAATCAACAACCAAGGACCCCTGTTGAGCTTTATCCAGTTTTTTAGTCATTGCATTGATAATGATAGCATTATGTCTTGCCATTCTATTATTCTGTTCAGTAATTATCTTCTCAACATTTTTATTTTTTTCCAAATCCATTTCTATCATCGATTCATTAATATTTAACAATTATTGATTTGAATGAAAAGATATAGTTACACTTGTGTCTACTACGAATCAAATCTGATAATTTAATATAATATATTTTATTTTTTAATATATATATATATTAAATTAAAAATAAACAATTTGTAATAAATAATCATTTTAATATATAACAATTTTATATTAATAATAAGAGAAGAAACATTGCCAACATGTAATATCTAACTTTTAATGATTTTAATATATATTATATTTATTTTATTTATAAAATTTATTTAATATATAATAATTCATAATATAACATTTATTAAATATGTTATTTATTTAAAAGTTAGTGATTAAAAATAGGTTTATAGTTATGTATAGTGTTATGATCATAGTTAGGGTTAGAGATAGGTCTAGGCTTAAGATAATGGTTTAAATATTATTTTCAGGGTTAGAGCTAGGGATAGGGTTAGGTTTAGGGATAGGGATAGAATTATAGTTAGGGTATGAGTTAGGGTTAGGGTTAGGTGATACGGGAGGATCTATGGTAATTGGAAATCATGTATCAAACAAACAAGAGGTTAATTTTGGTTGATCATTTTTGGAGTTTTGAATAAATTAATTTTGAATTTAATTTCATGATGAGAAGAAAAATGATATACTTTTGAATAATTAAAATAGTCTAAAAAAAATCTCCTTTGCACAAGTTGGCTAGTGGGCAAAAAAACAAGAAAAATAGTTTTTTCTTTTTTAAAGATATTTATTTGCAAAATATTTAAATGGAAATATGAGGCATTGGGAATTGAATAAGGAGTTTAAAAATAATTAATGTTGATCCCTAAAAAGTAGGGAGTGGAGAAGTGGGTACCCAAGATGTTTTCTTCTTCTTTCCTTTTCGAGAGTCAAAAAGAGGAGGGAAAGAAAACTCATAAAGACTATCTTTGTGAGGCTGTTGTGAGTGGGTTTTAATAATTTTTAATTATCTTTTAAAGTATTATTTTTGGAGGAATAGGCATGCCATATTGGAGAAGGAAAAATAAAGTGGCTCAAATGAAATTAATTCCTTGACAAAGTGGTGGAGAATCAAAATTTTATGAAGCAATAAAAGAGTTTTTAAGGAAAATTTTGGGGAGAGGAAGCATGAAGGCATAGGTTTCTCTTAAGGAAAACTTTAGCATGTTTATTGTAGGTTTGGACTGAGTTACAACAGTCCATGAAGGTTCTAGGATAATGGAATTGAAGTTACAAAAGTTTCAAGTGGTGTTTTAGTGCTTGGAGATGAATTTTACTGGAAAAAGCTCACATAACTGAGCATAGTTTAATGTATTTGAATGTTTTTCCTTCCATATGTGATTCCTATAGGAGGATTATTTGCTGCATATCAGTCATTTGATGATTGTAATTTAATTGTAATCAGATTTATTTAAATGAAAAAATTAGTGGTTTCATGTGCAATCAATTTTCTGAGTTTAATTTACAATTTATCTTTTTTGTATTTGCAAATGTTGTGATGAATTTTGAGAGGTTTTGAGAGTAGAGATCCATCTATTTCATCATTAGGTCATTAAAATAACTAATTAACAATACTAAAAACACTATAATTAACAAAACTTTCCATTATTTTTTTTCACATTAATAAAACTTACATTTATTTTTTATCAAATCTAAAAAACAATAATTACAATGCTATTAAGGAAAGTACTAGCCACTATGTGGCACTTGTTAAGTTCTCAAGAGTAGAGTAATTTTTTTTCTTGTATTGTTTGGTTTCAGTTCTTATAGATTTTATGGATGATATTAAAAGTATTTATTAGTAGTATTTGTTATGGTAGATATTATATTTATTGATATGTAGTTTTTTTCAATCTATTTTTCAAAATATAAATTAATTATTTTCATAATCATTTTATCAATATAATTTATCATCTTAAAAAAAAAATAAACTGATTTTTGAGTTTAGATTATCATTGTAAACTTTGTGTTAATCAATGCACACATTGAATAGCATAGTCGATACCAACCATAACCAAAATTAAATCAAGTACATTTATGTATATGTCAAGTCAAATCAAACAATATTTAGGGAGAAGTTAATCTCCCGACAAAACATAGCTCTCTATGGCATGATAAGATAAGACTCCATCCCCCCTATGATGGTATAATTGCGAGCTAGGACTAACGAACGTTTAGGTGCAAGTAGTTTGGAGTGTCGTCACTTATCCCATTGTTGGAAAGACATGGTAGCGCCGGCGGGTTTTAAAAATCCTAATTTGGAATGGACAAAAAGCACAAAACATTGGCATTTTCGACATTCACATTTTGGAAGTTGATGGGGAGCCCGAAAGGGAGTTGTAGGTGTTTGGAGGCAGAAGCAGAGTGGCCACTCTCCCTGCCAAAATTTATTTGACAGGTGTAGCCACCTAGCTAGCAGGTATGTATATCTGTTAGAAATATATGCTATTTTTTCATTCTACCTAAGAACTGTGAAGAATTGAATGACTATTTGTTGTGAAGATAGGCTTTTGATTGACTGGTTTCCAAGGGTTTTCCTTGCAAAAATGACTTTTCATTTTAAATGAAGAGGTGTTTATGTGCTTTTGTGTTGATGATTTTTTTTAATGTTCTCACAACACAAAAAATTTTGAGGAAGTCGAATGAAATAAGTGATAACCCATTGTGGAAATATGAGTGACATATATTCTCTACAATTAAAATAGTAGTGGAATAACATCTTGAGAAGCTTGAAACCATGTAGAATATATAGCGAGGTTGAAAAACACAATGTGGGTTTTGAAATTAAATGATATATTTTTAAAACCACATAAAGCCCATAACATCGCCATTTTCGACATTCTCATCTTGAAGGTTGTTGGCTATTCAATTTTCTATTTTAATAGAAAGCGAACAATCTCAAAAAGGGGTTATAGGTGTTCGAAGGTTGAAGAAGAGTGACCATCCTCCCTACCAAAACACATGTTACATGCATGGGTAGCTAGATAATAGGTATGCATATCTTACAAAAATGTATGCCATTTTGACATTCTACCTAGGGACTATGAAGAATTGAGTGACTATTCATTGTGAAGATGGGTTTTCATTTACGGGTTTTTGAGTGTTTTCCTTGGGCTTCAATGTGAAGAGGGTTTTACAACATTGTGTGGGTTGGAGGTTTCATAAATCATGTACTCACCTCCCATTATGTTTTCCAACCTAAAATCATATTTTGCATGTATATTTTCATCATATGAAGAAATTGAAATGCAATTTTTACTCTACGTAATACTTGTTATAAATTTTAAAGGTGCCTTTCATTACCTTTGTACTATCTAAAATAATAAAATATTTTCAATATATTCATACTGTTTTATAAAATTCTAGGTTGGAAAACATTGGGTGTTGTAAAACTTGCAACCCACATATTATTCTAAAACCCTTTACAAGTAACAGGGTAAGTGCAAAAGTATGGGGGGCCAAAAAGGGGTCTAAAATGGCCACTTTTTTCTGAAATCAGGAAATACTAACCTTGGATGAGAAATTGAAGATAGGTACCTTAAAATTCTAAGGTGCAATAAAAACAATGTTTGTAGTGCTTTGAGTCTACTTTCTAAAGTACTAATTATTTTTGAAAATGGTAGGGGTTAAGGGATTCAAAAATGGGAGCCACAAAAATTGGTGCTATTTTTGTCAAAAAACTATAACATAGCATCTTTTGTGGCTTCCTCAAAAGGTTAACTTTCTTTTGGTATTTTAAAATCACTTCGGTGAGAAATCAACTAATGGCATGTAGTTTATGCCCAATTTTTTTGATAAATTTTTAATGAATATTTGTTTTTTTTCTAATTTTCAAAGTGGACACATCCTAAATAAAAAATGTGGTCATGCCACCCCTATAATTTTTGAAAACTAATCGAAAATCATTTTTTTAATATGTGTAGAATGGAGTCTAGTTTATAAAAGTGTAATTTATTTAAAATTTCAATGAACGATTAAAAAATGAAGTAAAAAATACCAAACACTAGTTTTTGACAAAAAAACAAACAAACAAACAAAAACATTAAAGATGAAAGCCTTAACATTGTCAAAATATGATAAAAATTACATTGCTAAATAGCTAAGAGAGGTCTTAACATTACCTAGGTGTTTGATTTACTCGACCTTAAAACACGTGCAAACCTAATAGTTAGCATGATCGAGATTATGTGAAATCTCGTAGAATACACAAAAACACGTCTTTGGATGTTGGGAAGGTACTCCAAGCTTTTGGGTTGGAAATCCAAAGAAAATCCCAAGCCTAAGGCTTAGGGATTCCCAAAGCAAGATATAACACAAGTGTGTTATATCACGCTTGTGTTATGTTTTTTTTTGTATTTTTCTCCCTTTTTGCAAAGTTTTGTTGCATGTTTCTCAAGCTTGACATAACTCGAGCATGTTATAACACACTCACATTATGTCTCGATTGGAATTATTTTTGTGTAAATTTTTTAAGTATGTTTGATGTATGTATGTTTGTATATATATTTGTATGTATGGGTGATCCCACAATACTGGTCTACAATTTTTGGCCAAACTGGACACTGAACTATTTTTTTCTCACTAAATCTTCACTTTTGGGCACCTATAGTGGCTAAATTGTGAGGAATTTGAAGATGATGCAAACTAGTGATTTGTGAAATTTTGTCTGTAGATTCTAAATATATTTTTTTTCAAAAATTTTGGAATCAAATTGCACTTCTTTTTCCATCTCCTTTGAAAACTAGTTTTTTCAATAAACACCATTTTTAAGGAGTGACACTCACCGTATAACACAAATTTTTTCAATGAAGTATAAAATTTTAATTTTTTCAAATTTAGATTTGTAACTATGATATCTAGTGCTTCCAATTGGTTTCATAGTGTTTTATTGAATATTTTTTCCTTAATCAAGTTCTGAAGTTAAACCAATTATAATTCAGACATAGGCGGATTGTATAACACAACCTTTTTTGTATGTATCGAAATTCAATATAATTTTTTTGTTGGATCAAGAACTTCAATATCTAGTGCAATCATATTTTTCAAAAAAAAAAATTGATAATATTCTATTTTTGCACATGTGCAGAACAAAGAGCTTGATTTTTAGTGAAAAACCTACATTCACAAGAAATAAAAAATAAATATAATAACAAAATTAAATTTATTTAAAATTATACTTTTTGGGAAGCTTATAATAAGGAATACATACTTACAAAAAGGAAAATTTAAATTAATTCATTTGATCCCCAAAAAGGTAAACCAAAAGTGGTTTTTTATCAACATTTTGATAGGTTTAAAGGAGACTCTGTTATAGGTATGGTTTAAAACTAGCGGGGTTCTATCCAAGGGGGTTTGATTTAAGGTAGTTTGATAAAATCCTCTTTAATTGGAATGCTTTAAATGGAACTTTTTAAGGCTTAAATCATTATATTTTCTAAAAATATGTGATTTTAGGAAAAATCTGAATCTCCCAAAAATTGTAAACCAACTTTGTGGGATCACCCATATGTATGTCTTTATGTACATGTATCTATGCCTATATGTATGTATGTATGTATGTATGTATGCATGCATGCTTGTATGTATGTATGTATGCATGTATGTATGCATGCTTGTATGTATGTATGCATGTATGTATATATGCATGCTTGTATGTATGTGTGTATTCCTATGTGCCTATATGTATGTATGTATGTGTGTATGCTTATATGTATGTATGTATGTATATATTTATGTATGCTTGTATGTATGTATGCTTCTATGTATGTATGTATGTATGTATGGTTCTATGTATGTATGTAAGGTTTTTGGGTTTAGGGTATATAAAAGTGAGGGTATAGGTTTTTGGGTTTAGGGTTTAAGGTGTAGGGTTGAGGGTTGGGGAATAGGGCTTAAGTAATAGGTTGAGCATATAGGGTAGAAGTTTATAATTGAGGGATACTATTCAGCTTGTTGAGTGTATAAGATTAAGTGTCTAAGGAATAGATATTAGGGTTTAGGATATTGGGTTTATGGTTTATGATATGGATTGAGGGTATAAGGCATAGGGTAACTTGGGTTGAGAGTACATATGGTTTAGGTTTTAAGTATAGGATTGAGGGACAATATTTAGGGTTTAGGGTATAATGGTGAGGTTATAGGGTATAGGGATGAGGGTTTGTGGGTGTAGGGTTCAGGTTTTAAGGTATAGGGTTGAGGATTGAGGGATTAGGGCTTAAGTATATGGTTGAGGGTTCAAAGTTTACAGTTGAGGGATAATTTTCAAGGTTGAGTGTCTATGATATAGGGTTCAGGGTTCAAGGTTGAGGGTATAAGGAATATGGATGACGGTTGAGGGTTTAGGGAATAAGTATAGGATTAAAGGTATAGGGTAGAGGGTAGAGGTTTGAGGGTTGAGAGATAATGTTCAAGGTTGAGTGACCAAGGTTAATTGTATAAGGTATAGGTCCATTAGGGTATAAGATATTGGGTTGATGGATTAGGGCTTAAGTATAGGGTTGAGGGTTGTGGTTGTAGGTTGTAGGGTTTAGGGTTTAACGGTTGAAGGTTTAAGAGTTGAGGGTTTAGGCATTAGGGTTAAGGGTTGAGGGCTGAGGGTATAGGGTTTATGGTTTAAAGGTGTATAAGAGAAAATTTGCACCCTATGTGCAATTCCTCTTTTTTCCTTTGCCCAACTTAGAAAACCAAGTCCAGAGGCTTAATTCCACCTAAGCCCACTATTGGCATCACACTTGGCACCTTTTTTGAGTATCAGTGGAGGAATCTCTGTTGGAGAAGCCCATGCGACATCCAAACGTCCATGCAGCATGCTTACATCCCTTGCAGATTCCTATGACTAAACATGTAGAGGTGTTACACTTCTAATTGGTAATGAAGTTATAATGCCCCCTTTGGTCGACCGACCCGAATATGGCCATTTTTCTCCATCCTTTCTTCAAATTCATCTCTTCAACAAGAATTTGATCCTCTAAGCATTCACTATAACTCTTCATCATTTTAGGCTTCCATTCTTACACTCTCACATTTAATTTCAAGCTCACTTTAACTAACTTCAAGAATCCAAGCATACCATTGCAGTGTAAGCTTCAATCCATCACTTCGGTAGAGAAAATTTGGGACCACACCATTGCAACAGAGGCTTGAGTTCCTCTCATTTCTCACCCAAGTAGCCTTGAGTGCTCTTGATGGAGGTGGTAAGCTTCCCTCTCCTCTCCTCTATCACTTGGTTGAGTAGCATAGTATTGCTTTGTAGTGTTTGTATTCTCCTTACTTTATTGCTTCTTTATCTCATTTCCTTGGCTGTCCATGGAGGTGGAAACACCTAGGGTTTGATTGAGGTAGGCCCCTATACAACCACCCAACATTTTCCCTCTTTCTATGTGCAGGAGTACGTGCTCTTCGAAGGATTAGTTGGCGAATGAATTTTTCGATGAGATCCTCCTTGTCCTTATCACTCTTGCATTTCTACTTTACAACATTAGAGAATACTTTGTTTATTTTTTAGTGTCATTCTGGCCCTTTAATTAGTCATCTGGGACATTAGTCATTTTAGCAAGTTTGATCTTATCTCTGCTATTGTCTGACCATATGGACTACATCTCACTTTAGAGACACTAGTGTGCTATGCTATTGTATAGAGTCCGCGCTGATGTCCTCGGGAAGAGAGCTCCCTAAAACATAGAGTTGAACCTAAAAACTGGCTAGCCTAGCCTCACATTGAAACTTGGGATTACATAGTGGTTTTAGGAAATCATAGTCCTCATCATTCTTATCTCTATAACCCTAAACATTGCACTTAGCTGAGGTAAGTTAGGGTAGTCTCTCACATCTTGACCCTCCGTGACCTAGGGTCTTGCACACGGTGGTCCCCCTGTCTTACATTTTTGGTGAACCTGATGTGAACCAATTTAGTTCCATTCTTGCAATTCTGATAGTTCATTTCCTCATACACTAGGAGTGTTGTAGGTGTAGGTTTTGTAAGGCTGTCGCCTTGCAACCCAACCTATGACCCCTAGTTGGTGTAGTTGGAAGGTTCCAAAGGTATTGCATGACAAAAACTTAATTGGGTCACCATCTTATCCATTAACCTTTGGGGATTCTGTGAAAGTGTTGTCTAGTGTGCATAATGGCCTCCTTCCTGCATCATCCATCCCCTTTGCGTAGCCTATGGATGGTAGTGCTGGCAT
Organism: Sequoia sempervirens; assembly: GCA_007258455.2. NCBI lineage: Eukaryota > Viridiplantae > Streptophyta > Pinopsida > Cupressales > Cupressaceae > Sequoia > Sequoia sempervirens. The sequence continues at coordinate 293,681,386 of VDFB02086081.1, forward strand.
AACCTTTACTTCACAGGACTTGCCGATGAGCTTTAATAAGGAAACATCTCCTCTTTACATTCCTACACGGATCAATGGAAACATCGTAGCCGGTGTTCTCGTTGATCCTACATCACAAGTGAACATAATAATGGAGGAGATTATGCTGATAAAATTTTTACATAAGGATGTTTATAATGCTCCTGTGAGTTTCATATGCACACATGGCGGGCTTTCCATACCCACTTTGGGTAGTATTCTCTTATCGGTCTTAGTTGGACCTATGTTTGTGAATCTCCTATTTCATATTATTCCTAGATTTGAACTCTTCAAAGTGAAATTGGGCATCCCTTGGTTGGTGGCAATAAACGCGGTCCCCTTCGTCATGCATAAATGTTTAAAATTTATCCATGAAGGTTTTGTAAACATGATCCACGACACCAGTCATAGACTATCGGTTGCACATGGTAGCTACTCCTTGGATCACTTGTGGCCTACATATGTGGGTCCCCTTCTTCCTAGGATGGACCTTTTGTATAACATATCAAAACTATAAGAAAGGGAATCTGAGGCTGAAGGTAAGATACCCCCCCTCTCCTTATGCTATCTCACATAGGGCTTGCTTGAAGGTTGACAACGATGCTGCTAAGGCTCGAAAGAGGAAAGAAGAGAAGTGTTCTTATGATCCTTCTTCTTCCTCCTCCACTACCCAATCTGATGCTTCTTCTCACTCAGTTGTGGTACCATCAAGTTCCTCTCCTTGTTTGTAGGAGAACCCTTTAGTTCCCGCTTGGTAGAAGCCTAAGTGTCCTACATTCAAGCTTCTTGTTCTTCTAACGAAGCCTAGATCCATTTGATATGATAGGAAGAAAGTCTTCTGAGGAGAGTATTCCTTGTCTCGACCTCCACAGCCACCTATTGCTCCTACTTCCAAGGCAGTGAGTGAAAAGAGGCCCACTACTGAGGCTCTCAAGCAAACTCCTCCTATCCCTCCTCAACCTGTTCCCATATAGGAACCTATTCCTCCACCTGAAATGACCATAGTGGATGTTCCTATCATTGAGTAGGAACCTCCTATCCCTTTGCAAGCTCTAACTTCTAACTCCAAGAGCTGTAGAAACTGCTTTGCACGTGAGCGCAAGCACCGAAGAAAGGCTTTCCTGGCCGAGTAGGCCACCTCATAATAGAAGGAGGAAGGAACAACCGCTCCTATTAGATGACCTCTTGCAGCATCTTTTTACTCCCTTCCTTCTATTTCTCTTTAGTCTAATCCACTCCCAGCTTCCATTGTGAGCACGAGTGCACCTAACCCTAAATGAGTATAGGTGTTTATCAATGCCTCGATACATCTGCCTTTGTTGATGTCTATTTCAGACATCCAGCCCTTCTTGAAGCCCACATATATGGTTAATACCCCAGTCATATATGCTACATTTCATTCTTCCCCTTCCTCCACACTCGTAGCTTTGTATATGGGGAGTTCATCTCCTCCAATGAAGAAAGAGGCAGAGGATAGTCCTTCTAGTGACAAAAGATGTAAGAGGAGTCCACCTTCTTCGTAAGGTGGTCCTATGATGACTTGTTTGTCCTTGTGATAGAACCAGCCCCGACTTCGCTTGAGTTCATCACTACCCCTGAGTCATTCAACGAGCTTAGCAGTGAATCTTAGGCACAACCCATCCCATCCGTTGAAGACATGGTTCTCTTGTGGGGTGTATGTTCAACTCTGTGGATGAGGTCCTAGCCTTGTCGGTGATCTTCACAAAATCATTGACCTTGACTCCACAAGATCTTGGTAGAGAGGACCTCGAGGGGCCCTCTTCCTTAGCACTTGTTGGGTGAGGGTTAGATTCTCCTCCTCTTAACATCCCACCATTGCAAGCTCATCCTCCTTCCCCTTATGAGGATTTAGATTGGGAAGCAGATGACTTCTTAGTTGATCAATGTTAGGAGGAGGCCCCTTTTCTTGATCTTGTGTGTGTGTGTGTTTTGTGGTGTGTTCCCCCATACTTGTGCTATATGTGCCTGGATGACCCTCGTCATCCTTGTTGGTGCTTGGATACAAGCATGGTTTTTTTTTCATGAACCTTCTTCTATTTGTATCATCTTTATTTCATGTTTGTGGTTGATTTTCATTAAATTGGGGACGATGCAAAGCTTTGGGGGTGTTTAGACTTCCCTTCCATGTTGACCCAATTTTTTATTTTTACTTTTTTCTTCATGCATTCTTCCTAATCTGGTTGGGGATTGATGATCTTTCACCTTGCATTGTAGTTACCTATTATTATTATATGAGCTTGAGCAGATCTGACCCTGCTAAACTAGACCCCCCTATGTCCTTTGTTTGTATTTTTCTTTTCTCTTTTTCTTTGTCTTTATCTTTCTCTCATCTTTGCTTTAGTTTTCCCTCCTATGTGTGACAACGGTCTTCTTCAACACTTTGATTTTCAGAGAAAAAATTCATTGACAATGAATCTTTTCTTGAAAGTCTTCACAAATTTTTCCTTCGAATCACATTCTCAACTCAGAACCCTAATAGAACATGTTTCCTTCATCATGGGTTCGTAAAGAAAGGACTTGAGGAGCTTCCCTCGAAGTGGGAACTACTTTTACTTCCCCTCGCGTGTGGGCATATCCTTCCTTTGGAATTCCTTGATGAAGTGAACATATTTCAAAAGGATTCCTTGATGACGAATCGCTGTAAGAAGAATAGTTGCTTTTGAATTACATGTCCCTTGAGTGGACCCCCCTTCTTCCTCATGGTAGGTTCCCAAGGGACTCTTCATTCAAAGGCCTTTATGACGAATGGATTCTTTCACATCTAGCCTAGGGGTAGCCTGACTAGGCTCATTCCATTTGCCCTTTCACGTCTAGCTTGCGGGAATCCTGACTAGACCTTACTTTTCAAACAACGCATCCCTTGAGTGGACCCCTCTCCTTTTGAATAGTTCTCGACAGACCCCTTTGAAATTCTTACTTATTGATGTTCTACGTGACCGACTACTTTTGACATGTTCTATCTGTGGGTAGATGTATCGCCGCTTCTTTACTCTGTGGAGTCCACTTTCTCAGGTTCCTCCATGAGAGAGATCTTGGGGGATACCTCCCTGTAAGACCGAGAACTTGTAGGGTGCTTTCCTTTGAGCTTCCTCCATGCAAGAGATATTGGGGGTTATCTCCCCTGCAGGATTGAGAACCTGTAGGGTACTTCTTCGCATGTTCTTCATGCTTGAGTTAGTGGATAATACCTTCCCTGCAAAACTGAGGACCTGTAGGGAACTTCTTTCAGTATTCTTCATGCTTGAGTTCATAGAGAATACCTTCCCTATAGGACTGAGAGCCTATAGGGCTCTTCCTTGGGGCTTCCTTCATGCAAGAGATCTTGGGGTTTTCCTACTTGCAGGTCTGCGGGCCTGTAAGATGCTTTGTTGTTCCAATTTCATAGTTCCAAGTAGCTATGGAGTCTTTCACTTTTCCTGCACCTTCAGGTATGCCAGACCGAGTACTGCTTCTTCAATGGTTTAGATATAATTTTCTAACCCTACTCTCTTCTTGATCTACTTTACCGAGCACTCATCAATACTTGTGCTTACTAAAGTGGGGAAAAAAAGTATAAGAGTGAATTTTCACCATATGTGCAATTCCCCTTTTTTCCTTTTCCCACCTTAGAAAACCAAGTTCAGAGACTTAATTCCACCTAAGCTTGTTGTTGGCATCACACCTAGTACCTATTTTGAGCATTGGTGGAGGCGTTTCTGTCAAAGATGCCCATGCGACACATAGACATTTGTACGACGTGCTTATGTCTCTGGCAGATTCCTACGGCTGAACCTATAGGGGCGTTACACTTTTCATTTGAAATGAAGTTGTAATGCCCCCTTCTGCTGACTGACCTGAATATGGCCATTTTTCTCCATCCTTTCTTCAAATACATCTCTTCATCATGAATTTGATCCTCTAAGCATTCATTGGAACTCTTCATCACTTCAGGCTTCTATTCTTACACTCTCACATTCACTTTCAAGCTCACTTTCACTCACTTCAAGCATCCAAGCATACCATTGCAGCCCAAGTTTCACTCCAACACTTCAACAGAGCATAGTTAGGACCACACCATTGTAGCAAAGGCTTGAGTTCCTCTCATTTATCCCCCAAGAAACCTTGAGTGCTCTTGGTGCAGGTTGTAAGATTCCCTCTCCTCTCCTCTATCACTTGGTTGAGTAGCATAGTACTGCTTTGTAGTGTTTGTATTCTCTTTACTTTATTGCTTCTTTATCTTGTTTCCTTGGCTGTCCATGGAGGTGGAAACACCTAAACAGGGGATTGGCTGAGGCAAGCCCTATATAAAACCACCCAACATTCTCCCTCTTTCTGTGTGTAGGAGTACGTGCTCTTCGAAGGATCATCTAGAAAATGAATTTCTTAGTGAGATCCTCCTTGCCCTTATCACTCTTGCATTTCTACTTTACAACATTAGAGAATACTTTATTTATTTGTTAGTGTCATTCTTGCCCTTTAGTTAGTTAGTTGGGTTGTTAATCATTTTAGCAGGTTTCACCTTGTCTTTGTTGTTGTCTAACCATATGAACTACAACGCACTTTGGAGATGCCAGTGTGTCACGTTATCTTCCAGAGTCCGCGCTAACATCCTCAGGTAGAGAACTACTTGAGACACAGAGTTGAACCTAAAAACTGGCTTGCCTAGCCCTGCATTGAAACTCAAGATTACAGAGTGGTTGTAGTACATAATAGTCATCATCATTCTCATCTCTATAACCCTAAACAATTCACTTAGTTGAGGTAAGTTAGGGCAGCCTCTCGCATCTTGACCCTTCGTGACCTAGGGTCTTGCACGCGGTGGTCCCCCTCTCTTACAAAGGGATAAGGATTTAAGGGTTGAGTGTTTAAGGGTTGAGGGTTGAGGGTTTAAGGGTTGAGGGATTAGGGGTTGATGGATTAGGGTTTAAAGGTTGAGTGATTAGAGTTTAAGGGTAGAGGGTTGAGGGACTAGGGTTTAAGGAATAGTGTCAAGGGTTGAGTGTTTAGGAATAAGGTTTAGGGTTTAAGGTTTAATGGTTGAGGGTTGAGGCTTTAGGAATAGGGTTTAGGGTTGAGGATTAATTGATTAGGGTTTAAGGTTTAAGGGTTTAAGGGTTGATGGTTTAAGGGTTGAGGTTTTAAGGGTTTAGGGTTTAATGGATTAGGGTTTAAGGGTTGATGGTTAATATATTAGGGTTTAAGGTATAGGGTTGATGTATTAGGGTTAAGGATTTAAGGTCTAGGGTAGAGGGGCGAGGGTTGAGGGTTTAAGGGTTGAGGGATTAGGGTTGAGTGTATAATGTATAGGGTAGATGGTTTGAGGGCTTAGGGTTTAGGGTTTAAGGATTGAGGGTACAATGAATAGGGTAGAGGGTTGAGAATTTAGGGTTGAGGGTTGAGGGGTTAAGGGTTTAAGGGTTGAGGGATTAATGTATTAAGGGTTTAAGGTATAGGGAGGAGGGATTAGGGTTGAGGGTTTAATGTAGAGGGTTGAGGGTTTAGGGGATTAAGGGTTTAAGGGTTGAGGGATTGGGGTTGAGGGATTAAGGTTGAAGGTCCAATGTGTAGGGTAAATTGTTGAGAATTTAGGGTTGAGGGTTTAATGTATAGGGAAGATGGTTGAGGGATTAAGGGTTTAAGGGTTGAGGGGTTAATATTTGAGGGTTTAGGGGTTGATGTTTGAGGGTTTAAGGGTTTAGGGTTGAGGGATTAGGGTTAAGGATCCAAAATATAGGGTAGAGGGTGTAGAATTGATGGTTGAGGGTTTAATGTATAGGGTAGAGGGTAGATGGATGAGGGTTTAAGGGTTTAAAGGGATTAGGTTTTAAGGGTTGATGCTTGAGGGATTATAGTGTAAGGGTTGAGGGTTGAGGGATTAGGGTTGAGGGATTAAGGGTTGAGGTATTAGGGTTAATGGATTATGGTATGATGGTTGTTGGTTTATGATGCAAGAGCATCCGGGTCCACACGCAATCCTTTGTCACCTAAAAAAAATGTTATTTAGAAAGATCCAGTAAGGTTTCATGGAGTTATTTCTTGTGAGCAAAATTTGATGTTGGTGATGTTCTTGAAGGTATGAATAATATGTTTTGGTGGGGTTTCATTTCAACTGAGAGTTCTTCTTGTCAATATACATTATGAAATGGTAAAGATGTGATGTTATTATAAATTTTTTTGACATGGTTTATGAGATCAATTTTGTGAGATTATTCATTCAAAAGTGAGTTTATTCAACCAATTCAGCTCTAGTTATTTCTAGCATGTAAAACGTTTCAAATCCATGTGTTATTTTCAAGCATTATGAAGAATGTGTTTATTGGGAATTTTATTGGATCGATTTAATTACCATATGAGTTGCAACATTTAATCTTCTCTCTTTCTCATAATATTATTTTAAAAAAGTCTAGAACATGAGAAAGGGGAAAAAGGGGAAGTGGCCAAGGTGGATGAAGAGAGGCCATGGAAAATAACATGTACATTTCCCCTTCCATGCCATTAGAGAGAAATCGAGAGGAAGAAAATGCATGATATGTTGAAGACAATATGAAAAATTGGAGTCTAGTTGTAGATCATTAAAAAACCATGATGGTGGTCAATTCTTGTAAGATACATGGAGCCCATGCTATGTCAATTAGAGTTGTATGTGAGGAAGTAGCTAAATGTGAGGTGTAAGGCACATTTTCAGTAAAAATAGTAAGGGTCATGTTGGTAGAAGGGTAAATGGAGACAAAGAAAATGACATGTAAGTTAATGCATATTGAAAATAAGAAATGCATTGGAATGACCAGCAAAGGGTGAATGAGGCAACAAGGAAATTTGGGAAGTTAAAGAGGCATATTGGACCTGGGAATAACACATATTGGAAAGATTGAATTTCCCACATAGACAAACCATGAGAGATAGGAGTTTGATGGCAAGAACAAATAAAGGACGTTGTGCCATCATAAAGAATAGAAGAGGGTGTTAAAAGGTAGTGCATGGATGAGGAATGAGGGAGTTGTGTAAATGCACAAGGATGAATTAAAAATTGAAGCAGTTTTAAATAGTGAGGGGCCATGCCAAGGTTGCAAAAGGTGTAGAATCAAATAAAAGATAGAGTATGTAATGGAATGCACATGAGGTTGGAAGAGAACAACGAGGTGAAGGAATCACCTGGTGATTACAATGAAAACCCATGAAAATTGAATCAATAAAGTATTTTGATTATTTTCAATTTGAGGATGAAGTTACATAAATCGATCTTCAAATCGACACAAGAATTTTTCAATTTTTAGAGTTGTTTTTTTTACTGAGTTTGCGTAATTTGAGTTTTGCAAAAGTGAATGAGAATTTGGTAGTATTTGTATTTCTTCTTCCTTAGTTTAGGGTTGAGGGTTAAAGACTTTAAGGGCTGGGGGATTAGGGTTGATGGTTTATGGTATTATGTTGAGGGTTGAGGGATTAGGGTTGAGGGTTTAAGGGTTTAATGGTTGAGGGTATAGGGTTGAGGGATTAGTTTTGAGGATTTAGGGTATTGGGTTGAGGGTAGAGGGTTGAGGATTTAAGGGATTAGGGTTTAATGGTTGAGGGTTGAGGGTTTAAGGGTTTAAGGGTTGAGGGTATATAGTTGAGGGGTTAGGGTTGAACATTTAGGGTTGAGGGTTTAGGGTTTGAGGGATTAGGGTTGAGGTTTGAGGATTGAATGATAAGGGTCAAGGGTTTAAGGATTTAAGGAGATAGAGAGAGAGAGAGAGAGAGGTAAGATAAAGAGAAATAGAGATAGAGTGGTAGGGAGTGATTGAGCGAAAGGTATGTAGAAAGAGGGAGAGAGGAAATAGAGATAGTTAGAGAGGGTAGAAGAGAGGGAGGGAGAGATAGTGAGGGAGAGATAAGTGTGATAGAGAGAGGGATTTGGGTTGAGGGTATTGGGTTGAGGGTCCAATGTATAGGAAAAAGGGTTGAGAATCAAGGGTTTAATGTATAGGGTAGAGGGTTGAGGAATTAAGGGTTTAAGGGATGAGGGGTTGAGGGTTGAGGGATGAGCTTGGGGGTTTAAGAGTTTAGGGTTGAGGGTTGAGGGTATAGGGTTGAGTGTATAGGTTTTAGGGTATATGGTTGAGGGATTATGATTAAGGATCCAATGCATAGGGTAGATGGTTGAGAATTGATGGTTGAGGGTAGATGACTAAGGTTTCAAGGAAACACCAAACTTTATAATTTTTTCCAAAACCTTTTCTAAATCAACAATGTAGTCTTCTTTGTTATTGGAAAAGATTGTTAGATCATCCATGTAAATAATAATGCATTTACCTACCAGATCTTTGAAACCTATGTCCATCACACATTGAAAAGTATCTCTGACATTGATGAGGCTAAAATTCATTCTCCGATAAGAAAACGTTCCCCACTTGGTTGTGAAGGAAATTTTCATTCAATCCTCATAGTTAACCAATACTTGGTTATATCTTAAATAACCATCAAGGAAGTACATTATATGTGATCCATTGAAAATTTGCAGCACTTCATCAGGGTATGGAAAAGGATAATTATCCTTCTTTGAAGCTTTCTTCATATTTATAAAATTGACATATAGTCTAATTTATCCATTTGTTTTTGCGCACATGTACTAGATTTGCAACCCATGTAAAATACCTGACAGGAAAAATAATTCTAGCTAACAACAATTTATGCACTTCTTTAAGGATCATGGGTTCAATCATAGCATTGGCTAGCCATTGATTCTAGAAAATTGGTTTTTCTTGAGGCTTTAAAGGTGTGGACACCGATTTTGGTATTCAAGGGTTCTCTAACTCTTCTAGGGTTTTTCACCAAAACTTGGAGAGAAATGGACCCAAAATGCATAATGTCTACACTCAAAATCAATGCAAGAATGGATGGAATATGCCTAAATATAATTTTATAATGCAATAAACTAAAAATGAAAGATGATTATTAATGCAAACCCTAAGATATGCAAGTTGTTGAAAACACATTGTGATATGCAAAATGATTGATTAAATGCAACAAAGAACAAAATAAAGATGCTAAATAGAAACTGTGCACCTAGAAACTGATGAGGGACAAAATGAAGATTTTTGATGTCTCTGAAATATTAGAAAATCTTATTTTTAATCCAACTGGGACACTTACACCAAGTTGGGTGACTTAGTCCCAGATTTGGGAAACTACTTTGAAACCTCTTTCTGCCAAATGGGTATCCAGATCTGCAAAAAAAAATGATAGATAAGTGCAGTGGGACTAAGTCGCCACTATTGGTGACTTAGTCCATTATGGATTTTCTACAAATCTGAAAGTGGAAACGGAAGCCCACAGTCTGCACTCTATTTTTTGACAGAAACCTGGATCCGAATATGCAAAAATACCTAAAAAATATAATATAATTTGATTTATAATGGGGGGTTTTCCTTGCTCAAACCCCTAGTTGGTATTTAAACCTTGAAAGAGATAAAATCTGTATAAAACCCTAGCCCTAAGTGTTTCTAAGACTAGGAAATCTGAAAATAAGATGCATAAATGAAACTAGAAAGATGCAAGACTCATTCCAAGTGACTCTAAATCACATTAGAAATGAAACTTAATGATATGTAAAACTTCCTTGGGCTAAAAGTAGGAAGAAAATGGAAGATGGAATCAATTTGAAAACAAGTCTTTAGGCTTGATTTGACGGCTAGTTGCATCTCCTCAACCTAGATTTCTCCATGATTCTCCATAGGCATCCATGATCAACCCTTTGCAATGTAAGATATTGAATAAAAAGTGAGCTTAAAGACCTACAAAAACCCTTGCTTGCTACCCTAAAGCTTCAAATTTGTTGTACATATACTAATAAAGCTTCTTGTGAAAGATATTTTCCACTTGACTCTTAAATTTGCTTGTTGGAAATGACTTAATGTTATGAAAAATGACCTAAAAACATATATTTATAGGCATCAACACCTAATTATTCATTATTTTAACTTCACAGGCCAATATCCATCAAGAATTTGAATTAAGTCATTGATTTCCTCTCTCAAAAGTGAAAAATCCCACAAAAGGTACTAAGTTGCCACCCTGGGCGACTTAGTCCCACCAGGGGTTTTTGAGGTGGGTTCTCTAGAATTTTCATGATTTGAATGTTTTTTTGGGGGATTTACATGATTTGTGAGTGGGATAGGCCTCAAAGTCCAAAATAATGAGTATTAGGGGCCTATAAGTGCAATTTTTAAGGGGTGATTAATGCAAAGGTGTCAAAAAGAGGACCAAATTAATCAAAAAAATTCCTCTTTCTTCAAGAGTATACAATTTTTTCCGACACATTAAGCCCCCACTTTAGTGCCCATATGACTCTACATGCATATGCAAGCTAAAGAACTCTAAATAGTACACTTTTATTCATAATAGGATACTCATTCAAAAGAAGGGAGAATGAAGCCCCTAGTGTAGTTATTTACAAAACCACAACATTAGAAACCACATCCTGCAACACGAATTCGTTAGTTGTCCAAAAATCCTCTTATCTAACTTCTAGAAATAAAATTTGAGGGTAGATGTATGCCCCCCCTTGGTTCTGCTTCCTTTACGGAGGTGGAATCAAGGTAGTAAACTAGCCACATTGAATAAAGAACATCATATGTTAGAACATATCCAGGTACCATGTCACATAACGATAAAAACTGATGATGTCAAGTATGGAATCATGATTCCAACACATCAAACTACATCGAAAATAGAGTTCCCTAGCACCTACTATGGTGTTTTGAATAAAAATTACTTTATTAACTCTTAAGATAGGAACAACCCTAATTTCATACAATAGAGTAAAAAGAGTTAAAATGGTTAAAAGAGGTAAGAGTGAAGTAATTTGTCACTTACTATTTCATTTTATCTTCTTTTATCATGAGAGTGACGAGTGAATAGTTAAGGATACCAAGAAGACAAGACTACAGGCCTACATGATTAGATGTTCTACAGGACCAGGTGGCACACAACGAGTTTCATCACGAGGTGAGTCGATTATGCTACTTGTACTTTGTTATTATGCAATTATTTAATGATTTTTATCTATTTCTAGGTTGATTTAGGATCTTGGATTTTTTTTTGCAAAGTGTCCCCTTTTTTTGTGAAGTGTCCCACTTGTTCACAAAGTGTTGCTTTTATTCATGAAGTGTCCCTTTTGTTCACAAAGTGTCCCACTTTTTCACAAAGTGTCCCATTTCTTTGTGAAGTGTCCCAAAAGGGTTCTAAAGTGTCTAAGGCCTCTAGAAAATCACACTATTTGAACTTTATTACACTTGCATGATGAATAAGGTAAAAATTAAAGATATTAGATGATTTTTACAGCATAAATTATGGTTTTGATAGGTACCCACCTGTTTGCGGCAGTGTCTATCGGGTAGGTAGCTGAGCTTTCTGAGAGATTTGGCCCCATCACTTACAATAGAGGAGACAGAGCACCTGCAGGCCATGGGTATCCACTGGGTGTACCTCATGCCCCCATGAGGTACCACAATGCTATGTTGATGGCGCTCCGTGAGCACTGGGACACAGACCCATGCACATTCCACCTCTTGACAAGTGAGATGATAATTACCCTGGAGGACGTACACCACATTCTCCATGTTCCTATTTAGGGAGATCGAGTATGTTTCCAAAGAAACTGCACCTTCTATGAGTAGAAGGTCAATTTACAGTATTGTCTAGATGGTCCAGTGCATGATGAGCGAGTGAGAGGGAGGATTGATCTGCTGATGTTACTGTATTCACGGGCACCAATTGTGAGATAGATCATGATGCATACAGTGGAACTAGTACTTCTCTTAGATGGGTGGGTAGCACACCTTTAGGGAGGACTAGTTCATCTTATACGTGGGATGGATGAGCAGAGGACAGTGTACATCTGGGGGCATTGTATCCTTGCGCATTTATATTATGATCTTGGTTGGTTTTCTTTCTGAGAGGTAGAAAACATGGTGCACTACACACTACTATAGGTTTGGTGGTAGGAGCATATCACGTTTACTAGACTAGTCAGTTTCCCATGTGCTACAACAGTGGGGTATCCTCAGGCCTTCGACTATCCTCTATGGTGGTTATGACAGTATGAGAATTTACACTTTTGGAGAGTGAGATTTTACCAACTAGAGGAGGATGAGATCTTGTGGAGATCTTATTAGCTGAAACTAGAGTGGCTATATCACACGAAACAATTGAGTAGACTACAGTTAGATATATTTTTGGTTGGCCAACATGATCATGTAGTACATCATTTCTACTATTATCAAGTCATGCACGATCCTTTTTTAGTAGGTCAGTGTTGAGTGCCCAAAGACTAGGTGATATAGTGCGAATCACTCTAGACCATGTTGCCAAGAGTGGCTCTGACTTTTCTGATCACATCTAGCCTCCATACTCCAACGTAGAGGACATTGGTGGCACATGGGATTATGAGGAGTGGTGGACGGTATCTCGACCAACTCCTGTATATCCGATGGATGAGACTATAGGAGATGTAGGTCCACTATCAAATGAGGGAGATGACAGAGAGGATACATCCAAGGAGACATGGTATAGAGCTATAGACATATTTACTGATGTCATTGATGATGAGTATGATGAGGATGCAGTCCAAACCATGATGGCCAAGAGGGAGAGGAGGAGAATGACGAGGAGGAGAAGCCACCCCTAAGTGAGAGTGATGAGGAAAAAAATGAGGATCAACACAAGCGGGGAGAGCCCTCTCCCATTCATATAACAAGATCATGAGCAACGGCTATAGCAGGCATGAGTACCCATAGTCATGGAGAGGCTAGCACATCTTCCATGCCCCCTACATAGGATGAGGTTGATATTTCTTAGCCTATCAGAGATATAGGTGATGATATTTTATTTTATGTATCTACTTTAGTGCTTATTCTCTATATATATCTTGATGATGTGTATTGATTGTGTATTGTTTATGCCTTACAGGAGCGACGCGAGATTGGCATGACTTCTACCATCAATTAGCTACAGAGATAGTGCCAACATCCATCGACGAGGAGGAGATGGACTCATATTATATGCCCCCGCCTATTGTGGAGCAGGATCAAGAGTCACTCAGTCCATTCGCCAAATTATGACCAACATATGAGAGTCTAAGGAGATGACTCCAACGAGCCAAGACTGCAAGGTAGTCATCCCAGACCCTAGTAAAGGTTGAGAGACTAAAGGCAGAGGTAGTACAACTACAGGAAGAGAGGGATCAGATGGAAGGAGAGTGGTAGGTGGCCCTTGGACAAATACAGGGCTTATATTTTGCACTCAGGTTTGGCAGATCGCGATCACGATCACATACGACCATCTCCAGATGTTCGACTTTAGGATCTGGAGACTAGTCACAGACCTAAGTGTTTTATCTATATTTTGATGACATGTACATAAAACATTTTGATATATATATATGAGTATTTTATATTTTATTACTTATTTCAATGTGTTTTAATGTTAAATGACAATGTGATTAATTGAATAACCTGTGTAAGATTACTTAATTAATATCTCCATGATTTAACATAGCTTATGTGATCTAATTAAAACTCATTACAGTTTATTTTAGAAATGACATGATGATTAAGTATGTTATGCTAAATTAAATGATGTAACTTATCATAACACACAAGATGAATTTGAATAGTATGAAACCTAAAGTAGTTATAAAAATAATTACCTTAGTGCTCAAGACACATGCATAATTTGTTTTTAAAAGAAAAAATTATTGCAGAAGCATATAGGAAATGACCAAATAGCTTTAACATGACTGCTTTATTATTCATACTATTCAATGGGATTAGACATAATATTGACATAGATGCATGACATTGACATGTTCCTTAAGGGGTGTATCATCTAGTTCTATTAAGACATACGCACCAGAGTCAAAGCTTTTGTTGACTATGTATGCTCCTAACCAATTAGGACTATATTTTCCTCTTTCATTTGGGTCGGCATTAACGTTACACAAATTTGCAGATAGAACTAAGTCACCCTTGTGGAATGTGAGAGGGATAATGTTGAGATTGCAATAGCATTTTTTCCTTTTGCAATAAGCTTGAAGATGCTCAAGAGTGTTAATGCACTATTCATCGAGCATTTCAAGTTGGTGTAATATTTCTACCTTATAAGTGTCATTATCAACAAGACCTTGAAGAGAAATCCGTAATGTTAGGATTTATAACTCCAAGGGAATGATTGTCTCAGTACCATAAATAAGGTTATAAGGTGTGGCTCCAGTGAAGGATCGAACACTTATTTGATAAGCCCAAAGCGCATAGTGCAATTGTGTGTGCCAATAGATTATGGGTAATAAGGTGTTGAAAAATGATGTTGGATATTAAAAGTCTCCAAGAATTTCTTCACATCATTATTCTTAAATGGTGTACCATTATCTAAGACTAATGCGGAATGGAGTCCAAAGTGAGCAATAATGTGCTCTAGGATGAAGCAACATATTACCTCAGCTATTGTAGAGCGAAGAGGAATAACCTCTACCCATTTTGTGAAGTAATCAATTGCAGTGATGATTAACGTATGTTGAGCAGAAGATGGTGGTGAGATTTTTCCAATTATATCTAGCCCCCATATAAAGAGCGACCAAATAGGGATTTGGGCACGAAGCTCAAAATCAAGAGCATGAAGCAAATAGCTATGTTCTTGACATTTTTGACATCGCTTAACATACGCATAACAATCTTGTTCCATATTTTTTTAGTAGTAGCCTGTACAAATGAGTTTTTGTGCTAACATCTTTGCTCCAAAATGACCTCCACAACTACCTGCATGAGCCTACTTGAGTGCCATATTGATTTCAAAATCCTTAAGACATCTAAGTAAAATGCCATCAAAGGATCGTCTATATAACACATCAGAAAGAACTATGTACTTGGTGGCTAATTGTTTTAAATGAGCTTGGGTGTTGTTTGTTATAGGCTCAGGAATGGTACCATATTTTATATAATTATATATGGCATCATACCATTCAATCAAATCATCTTTGATTGTTGATAATGCGTCTACAGTGCTATCATCGATTGAGGGTTTCAGGATTGGATGAATAGTGAATGTGATGTCTTGTGAAGGATCTTGAGGTGATATAAGAGAAGCAACACTCGCCATTGCATCTACATGTAGATTATCTTTCTGTGGGATGTTGTCAATGGTGAATGATTCAAAATGTGCCAATAAGGTCATTATGAGAGCCTTATATTTCAATATTTTTTCATGTTTAGCTTGATAGAATATATTTATTTGTTTGATCACTAATTGTCAATCACCAAATATCTCAATAGATTTGATGCCCATGATTAGAGTAGCACATAATCCAACAATTAATGCCTCATATTCAGTTGTGTTATTCGTACATAGGAAATTCAATCAATATGACAAGGGAATAGGATTTCCTTTGGGTGGAACTAATATCACTCCAACACCAGAGCCTATTCTACACTTGGATCCATCAAAACATAATTCTCATGTAGGGGCGTCTATGGTCAAGACACTGTCATTAGGAAAAGAGTCATAACTAGGGATTTCTAGAGGAGAAGGAGCATTAGCTAAGTGGTCAGTCAAGGGTTGGCCTTCAATTGCTTTTTGTGAAACAAACTTAAGGTCAAAATCAGTCAACAACATTACCCATTTATCTAGATATCCTAATAAGTCTATTTTATTAAAAGGATGTTTGAGAGGATCAAATGTTGTCATGACTTGTATTTCAAGATTTAGTAAATAATGTAGCAACTTACTAGTAGCGAATACAAGAGCCAAACATAGTTTTTCTATTGGTGTGTATCTTCATTCATAATCTATTAGAGTTCTACTAATGTAATAAATAGGATGTTCTTTTCCATTATCATCTTGTTGAGCCAACAATGTTGCAAGAGCATGGGAAGATGTGGCTATGTAAAGGATGAATGGTTTGTTTGACATAGCGGGTTGTAAAATGGGTGGAGTTGCAAGGTATTCCTTCAAACTCTAAAAGGCATGTTTACAATCCTCATTCCAATAAAAATTCACATCCTTTTTTAGGAGATGTGTGAAAGGTAATGTTCGATTGGTGAGGGAGGTGACAAAACAACAAATGGCTTGAGTTCTTCCTTGTAAAGTGTGAAATTGGGAAATGTTCCTAATAGGTGGCATGTTTATGATAGCATCAATTTTCTTTGTGTCCACCTCAATGCTTCTACGAGATATGATAAACCCTAAAAAACTTCCACTATCTACTCCAAGGACACACTTTTTTGGATTTAAGTGCATGTTGTATTTATGCATTTGTTCAAAGATTTTTTGAAGGACATTCACATTGTCTTTTTGTGTTAAATATTTGGCAAGGATTTCATCAAAATAATATTCGGGTATGTGTAGGATCATCATGGAAAAAATAGGCCCTTAAGTGGCAAAAAATTCAGAAAAATCAGAGTTAGACAACTTGACGTAAAAAAATGAATAAGTTATCTATATTATTTCAAAAATATGTAAGAATAGAATCTGTATAAAATTTAGTGTAGTTTCTAAACTACTAGGTTTATATAAAAAAAAAAAAAAATCTATTTGGTGAAAATTTGAAATTTCAATGCATTAGTACTTAAATTTTAGGGAAAAAATAAGAAGTAGGTGTCTGTCTGACCACCCTAACCATAATAAAATGATAATATTTTTTTATAATATTTTATATATAAGTAATGGACTCATGTCCAGATGCAATGCATATTTTTTTGTAATTTTTTTCCTAGTAAATAATTAATTTTTAATTTTTAATTACAACATTTTAAAAATATAAAAACTCGTATGTCTGACCACCTTAACTTGGTCAAAAATTCATGAAATTTAATTTTTATTTTTTTAATCCTATAGTATGGGACGCATAGAATGTGATGCATGTTTCAGATTCAAAAAATGTGATACCATTTGAAATCTATAGATGTTTTTCAATCAGCCTATTGATCACGACTTTAGTCATAATTTTAATAGAAAATGAATAATAATTATTTATTAAATTCAAAGTAAAGCATAATTTATATTGCTGTAAAGCTGAGAATCTCCTCTAAAAACCCTTTTCGTTTCATCAATTTTGGGTTAAAAAAAAGTCATCAGCCACATACCCTACAACTACCCATAATATTGCCACTTTTTGGCCCATCATGATCCTGCACATACCCATTCTAAGATTTTATGTATGTAATCATGAAATATCAACGTCATTTCTCTTTGATAATTTGTGCCTACATTCTTTAATCCAAAATGCATCATAACCCAACAAAACGTTCCCCAAACAGTTGTGAATGTTGTCTTATATTGATCTTGTGGGTTGATGAAGATTTGATTATAACCAAAAAATACATCCATGAATGAAAATAAAGCATGTCCAACAGTTGAATCCATGATCATGTCGATATTAGGAAGGGGAAAATCATCCTTTAAAGATGCTTTATTCAAGTCCTGAAAAATCCATACATATCCTAATACGATTATCAAGTTTAGCAATTATGACAATGTTTGATATCAAAGGAGAATAATCAATAGATCAAATGAAACTTGCATCAAGGATTTTTTCAAGTTCTCCTTTAACATGCAAGGCTATCTTAGGGTTCATCTTTCATATCTTTTGTCGATCAGGCTTAGCATTTTCAGCAAGGAAAATGTTGTGTGTTACTATCTTCGGATCTATTCCTGGCATATCAGAATATTTCCAAGCAAATTTTTTAGGAAAATCATGAAGCAAGATTGATGTGTCCTCTTGTTCTTCATCATCAAGGAAGTTCCCAATATTGATGACCTTTTCTTTATCATCTATTTCCATTAGTATATCAATTGTATCCCCTATGAGGAGTGCATTGGACTTAGGAACTTTGGGATCATATGGTTCAATGCTTGTATGCATCTTATCACTTATGTCATTTTGCTTGGTGTTAATCATAGCATAGGTAACCTGTTTCATGGGAGGAGGAGAGGATGTCGTATCATAAACTCCTAATAGTTGTTTCAAGTCTTCATCACTTTCAACATACTCCCATGATGATGGTAAATCCAAATCAAATAATTCAGGACATTTTAGTGTGAGATTGATTCTTGGTTTACATGTGATAGTATTGATGTTGAGTGATGGTCGTTGAGTTTATTTTGTTTCCTTAGAAAAAAATATCCCAAACTAGTCTTTGTCTCTTGTGTATTTGGTTCTATAGGAGCTTGAATTCCTTGTTCATTCTTTCCACATCCTTTACCGTTATATCCCAATTGTTTCACAAGCACATAGCCGTTCCCATAAAATATTTCTATTTCCTCTGCGTTAGGAGGATGTTGATAATCTATCTCATCAAAATTTGTTGTGTACATTGTATTTTCTTCCAAAGTAGATGAGGTAGATGCTTGGGAAGATTCTTTTGTATTCATAGTTGACATAATGATTGGTTGTTCTTGTTTTTCATCCTCTTTTTATGTGATTATTTATTCGACCATAAATGAAGGTGTGAATTCTAATGTACCCCAATCATCACCTAAAAATTTAGACATAGGTTCTTCTTGCTTTTTGATATCAAGGGGTTTGATATGAGATGTTGGAATCAATGTGTTCAGAGGACTTGGTGTTCCTTTTTCAAGTTGTAAGCAACTTTCAGGCTCCGGGTCTATTTCAACTTGATAAACTTTGTTGTTATAGACATATTTCATTATTCGATGAAGGGTCAAAGGAACTGCATGCATCTCATGAATCCATGGTCATCCCAAAAGAAGATTGTACAGAAGATCATGGGGCATGACATGAATAGGATTTTTCAAAGTATTGATTCTGACTATAATAGGTAAAGTAATTACACCAAGTGGTTGCTTTGTGGTATTTTCAAATCCCCTAATAGATAAAGAATCAGGTTTTATTTGTGATTTATCTACACATAATCAATCTAGGAGCTTTACACTACACA
Source organism: Sequoia sempervirens (assembly GCA_007258455.2). Classification (NCBI taxonomy): domain Eukaryota; kingdom Viridiplantae; phylum Streptophyta; class Pinopsida; order Cupressales; family Cupressaceae; genus Sequoia; species Sequoia sempervirens. The sequence continues at coordinate 293,700,330 of VDFB02086081.1, forward strand.
CATTAAGGGTAGAGCCATTGTCAACAAGGATCCATTTGATTCCTATTTTATTGTATTGAGCAATTATCATAAAGGCCTCATTTTGTTTCCTTAATTCTAATGGAGGGAGATCATGTTGATGAAAGGTAATGTCTACATTGACTGCATTCATTCCTTGTATAAGAGCTTCCACATCATTTACATTTGTACTAGGAGGAACCACTATTTGTTGCAATGTTGTTTGGAGCATTGAATGATAATTTGGTGAATTCTGAAGAAGGTCCCAAAGGGATATCTTTGTAGGAGTATTATTAAGTTGTTCAACTAGATCATACTCCCTAAGGTGTGAATTTAAATGAGGAGCACTAGGCAAGATGGGGTTTGGTAAAGGTAAGGATGTTGGGTTGGGTTGTTGTGGTTGCAGATTATTTCTAGTGTAATGGGCATGAGCAACAACATCATGCTGAGGTGGGTAAAGGGTAAAATTGGGTTTAGATTGAGGTTGAGGTTTATGTGAAGGTGGGTAAAGGACAAGTTGAGGTTGAATTACATTAACATCTTTGTTTTTAGGTTGCTCACAACAAACCTTAGCGGATGGCTTTGGTGAGATGAAGTCTTGAAGAGCTTCATCTAACATGTCCAAGTCATCACAACTAAAGGTTTGGGAGATAATTTATCAGTGGTTGGTTTGGGTTTGTCATCACAAGCCTTAGTGGATGTACTTAGAGAGAGGAAGCCATGTAGAGCTTCATCTAACTTATCTAGGTCATCACTACTAAAAGGTTTGGATGATATATTTTTCTAAAGTGAAGCATAATTTTTATTGTTTCGTTTGATTGTTGAAGGTTTTTGTTTTCATTTTCTAATGAATTTGATCTACATGAACTAGGAACTAATGCTAAGAAGGAAAATTGTAAAAATATAATGTTATCCATAATTTCCATTAAAGTAAATGATACTAATGCGAATGATTTGAATGTAACAGAAAATAACTAAACATAAATAGAAAAGTAATTGAAACAAACAGGTACTTAAGAAATTGGTAAAAAAATTGTGAAAACACTAATGCAAAATGGGTACTCGGACTAAGTCACCCAGGGTGGCAAATTAGTCCTAGTAGGGGAATTTTTGAAGTTTTTCTTAATTTTCTAATGAATATTAATGATTTTTTTACTATACCATGCAAAATATAAAGTTCAAATGAAAAATTTCACTATTGTGCAAGGAAATAAAATGCAATAATACAAAGCTTAAATGCACTTTTCACTAATGCAAGTTTGAAAACCTTGGAATGCAAAAACAGAGCAAACCCTAATGCAATGTTGATGAAAATTATTCCTAGGATGTAAATGCACTTGAAATCAGAAATAAAATGTTCTAAAGTCAGTTTCACCAAAATGTGGACACCGATTTTGGTATCCAAGGGTTCTCTAACTCTTCTAGGGTTTTTCGCCTAAAAGGAGAGAAATGGACCCAAAATGTGTAATTTCTACACTCAAAATCAATGCAAGAATGGATGGAGTATGCCTAAATACAATGTCGTAATGCAATAAACTAATAAAGAAAGATTATTAATGAAAAACCTAAGATATGCAAGTTTTTTGAAAACACATTGTGATATGCAAAATGATTGATTAAATACAATAAAGAACAAAATAAAGATGCTAAACATAAACTATGCACCTGGAAACTAATGAGGGACAAAATGGATATTGTTGATGTCTCTAAAATCCTGGAAAATCTAATTTTTAAGCCAACTGGGACATTTACGCCAAGCTGGGTGACTTAGTCCTAGATTTGGGAAACTGCTCTGAAACCTATTTCTACCAAATGGGTATCTAGATCTCCTCAACCTAGATTTCTCCATGATTCTCCATAGGAATCCATTATAAACCCTTTTCAATGTAGGATATTGAATAAAAAGTGAGCTTGAAGACCTACAAAAACCCTAGCTTGCTGCCCTAAAGCTTTAACTTTGTTGTAAATAGACTAATAAAGCTTCTTGTGAAAGATATTTTCCACTTGACTCTTAAATTTGCTTGTTGGAAATTATTTGAAAAATGACCTAAAAACATATATTTATAGGAATCAACACCTAATTATTCATTATTTTAACTTCACAGGTTGACATCCATCAAGAATTTGAATTAATTCATTGATTTTCCTACTCAAAAGTGAAAAATCCCACAAAAGGGACTATCGCCACCCTGCGCGACTTAGTCCCACCATGGATTTTTGAGGTGGTTTTTCAAAAAATTGCATGATTTGAATGTTGTTTGTCAGGATTTACATGATTTGTGAGTGGGATAGGCCTCAAAGTCCAAAATAATGAGTATCAAGGGCCTATAAATGTAGTTTTTAAGGGGTGATTAATGTAAATGTTTCTAAAATAGGACCAAATTAATCATGAAATTGCCTCTTTCTTCAAGAGTATACAATTTTTGGCAACACAAGAGGGATGGTATGTGTTATCACCAAGGTGTCAAATGTTTTCAAGTCCTCATATTCCCATGCAATCACTGTGATGTCTTCCTTTAGCACTTTCAGAATCTTGTCAGGAATATCTTTCGGACAAGTCTTTCCAATAAATATATTCCTTTCTAGGCCATGATCTACTAGATTATAAGTTCCATATTTCCCCCATCAACATATGTAGGTAGTTTCTTGTGGGCTTCAGGATCAGAGTCAAAAGTCCTCTCTAGTGCCACCATTCCTTTGGGGATGTTAGTTTTCAAGTTGATTATGTCTTCTATATTAAAATCCTCTGGCTCCCAGTCCCCTTGATCTCTATCAAACTCGTCAATGATCTTCCCTTCAAAACAGTCAGAACTTTCCAAAAATGCAAGAATGTGTTGATCATCATCAAAAACTAGAAAGTTTTTTACATTGTCAAGGATAGCTAGAATTGGCACTAACTCAACAAAAAACCTTCACAATTTGGAATCTTGCATAGGCTCCAATGTGCTAGTTGCTACTGCCAACACATCCACAATCTAATTATTCTCCCTAGGAATCAAATTAATGTCAAAAGTGTCAAACTCTTCAATCAGGTTCCATACCCTATTTTGGTAAGCTAACAATCTTTTGTTGTGCATGTATACTAGCTACAAACCTTCTTCACAATCACTTATAAATTTCTCATCACTCTAAGCCATTGTAATTTCTTTTGATGTGCGAACATCAATCCCCTAGCCAGTACCTCATACTCTGCAACATTATTAGTTCACCCAAACTATGACCTGTAAGAAGCAAAATAATTTTTCCCTTTCGGGTTGGTTAATTCAACTCTAGCTTTGCTCCCTAATTTAGATTTATAACCATCAAATTTGAGGGTCCATAATTGATCTAAGGATAAAAATTCCTTCTTCAAGTCAGTTTTAGGCTATTGTACAAGGGGAGTGAAGTGTTATTTCACTAGTTTGGGATGTTGAGGTTAGGGGATATATGTACTTGAGGACTGTTAGATACTTCATTTAGATTAAGCACATGTGTAGAAACTATTTCTTGTAACTCCTCATGGTTATTAGTTTTGTAAACCACCTTTTCTTTGAGTATTTTTTTTGAAATCAGAAGGTGAGCAAGGGTAGGGGTATGTAGCATCTCTTGGGGTTCTTTAATCTCAGTCTGTAGATCTAGGGATAGGCTCAAAGGTTGGTTAGTGAATGATGGAACACCTTCCTATGTGTTGTTGATTCCCATCAAAATAGTAATAACATTAGTTTTAAATGAAAACTAATTTGGGATTGCCATAATATTTCTTTTTTGAGTATCTCCTAATTGAAAAACCTAATTTAAGATACCTAAACAATGCTGACATGTCAACTCATAATTATTTTGATAGTGAGCCCTATACCAATTTGGGAGTAATAGACTCCACAAATCTCCATCATCTCCTCAGACCATTTTGTCTTTATGTAGCTTTCAGATCAACACCTCCTAGTTAATGGAAGTCATGCAATCACTAATTTCTAAGGGCTGCACTTGCCCTGAATTTAGTACTAATAAGTTCATAACCTCATCCATTTTATAAACACCTAGGTTAGTTTAAAGTAAGAAACCGTGTTGGGGTGATCATATTATGTTATCATGTGTTTTAAGTAAGGTTCACTCTTTATCCAAATCTGACTTGACATACCCTTCCATGGTAGCCACATGTGTGATAAATTCAACAAAAGATAACCTCACATGGTCTTCGCCAAATCCCTACTCAACAACATACCATACATCTTAGGAATGTCAGTGATATGAATATCAATGTAGTTTTGAATCCTTGGGCCTAATCCAATCTGTAAATGTATATTTTTCAATTCTCCTACAACATTCAGTTTAGTTTTATCTAGTTATATAAACTTTTGGTGAGTTTGGATTATGATTAGCCCTAATTTGTTGAAATTAGAAAACAAAATGACATTACTTGAGGTCCTAGAATCTATCAGGAAGTTGTGCAATTTTTTCCCAAATATTCTCAAACTCAAAAAGAACGGTGGTGTTCCTTCCTTCCCTCTATATAGAGTTGATGTGCATGTTTTGCACACACGCCCCGCCATCGGTAGGGACCCCCTTCTTTCGCTCCTAATAGACTACTTTGCTCTTGTCTTGTTTTGCATGCCACATTTTCCAAGCCCAAATTGGTCATGTGCCTTCAAAAGATCAAATTCCCCTGACCAAATTCACCTAATTGGGGTATTCAAATCCAAGGAGAGACAAAGTCCCCCTTCCCTTTTCTACCTTTTGACTTGTTCCTATTGACTAAGTCCTTGATTGCTTGATTCACTTTCTTCTACATTTTTTTTACTTTAGGGACAATTTTCTTGTGGATTTGGGATGTTTTTGTGGTGCCTAAGTGAACTGCCAATGTTTCATTAAGTTTCAGGGGTTTCAAAAATTTCCTTTTGGAACTCTATCCCTCTTTGGTTGTTTTGAACATCTGCCGGCCCCCGGCGACTAGGCCTCTAGAACCCGGCCCCTTCATGGCCATTTCTAGAACTCCACCCCTCTTTAGCTGTTTTGAACTTCCATGGACCCGCAACAGTCCACCTACATTTTTTACTTTGGGGACAAGTTTCTTGTAGATTTGGGATGTTTTTGTGGTGCCTAAGTGAACTGCCAATGTTTTGTTAAGTTTTGGGGGTTTCAAAAATTTCCTTCTAGAATTTTGTCCCTCTTTCGCTATTTTGAACATCTGTCGGCCCCTAGTGACCTAGCCTCTGGAACCTAGCCCCTCCATGGCAGTTTCTGGGACTCCATCCCTCCATGGCTATTTTGAACATCCACTGGCCCCTGACGACCTGACCTCTGAAACCCAGTCCCTCCATGGCCATTTCTAGAACTCCATCCCTCTTTGGTTGTTTTAAACTTCTGTGGACCCCCAAGGGTCTGCCTTCTACATTGTTTACTTTTGGGACAAGTTTCTTATGGATTTGGGATGTTTTTGTGGTACCTAAGTAAACTACAAACGTTTCGTTAAGTTTTGGGGTTTTTAGAAATTTCCTTCCAGAACTCTATCCCTTTTTGGTTGTTTTCAACATCTGTCGACCCCCGGTGACCCAGCCTCCGAAACATGGCCCCTTCATGGCCATTTTGAACATCCACCAGCCCCCGACGACATGGGCTTCAAAACCCGGCCCCTCCGTGGCCGTTTCTGGAACTCCATCCCTATTTTGTTGTTTTTAACTTCTTTGGACCCCCAGTAGTCCGCCTTCTACATTTTTGACTTTTGGGACAAGTTTCTTGTGGATTTGGGATGTTTTTGTGGTGCCTAATTGAACTGCCAATGTTTCGTTAAGTTTCAAGGGTTTCACAAATTTCCTTCTAGAACTTCATCCCTCTTTGATTGTTTTGAACATCCGCCGGCCCCCAATGACCTGGCCTCCGGAACCCGGCCCCTCCATAGCCATTTTTGAGACTTCATCCCTCCATGGCCATTTTCAACATCCGCCAGTCCCCGCCGACTCGACCTTCAGAACCTGGCCTCTTTGTGGCCATTTCTAGAACTCCATCCCTCTTTGGTTGTTTTGAATGTCTGTGGACCCCCGACAGTCCGCCTTCTACATTTTTTACTTTGGGGACAAGTTTCTCATGGATTTGGGATGTTTTTGTGGTGCCTAAGTGAACTGCCAACATTTTGTTAAGTTTTAAAGTTTTCAAAAATTTCCTTTTGGAACTTTGTCCCTCTTTGGCTGTTTTGAACATTCACCGACCCCTAGCGACCTGGCCTGAGGAACCCGTCCCCTCCGTGGCTGTTTATGGGACTCCATCCCTCTGTGGCCATTTTGAACATCTTCCGGCCCCTAGCAACCCAACCTCCTGAACCTGGTCACTCTGTGTCCCTTTCCGGCACTCCGCCCCTCCATTGTCGTCCGGGACTTTCCTTCAGGGCTGCTATGTGCTTGTTACCATGTCAAAAGGGCGGTGACCCTCCGGTGTTCCCTATCCAAGCTTCCACTTTTTTCAAATGGGTCCAATCTTGAGGAAGTTTTTCTTGACACTCTTTCTTCCCCTTTTCCCATGTGTTATAATTGAAAATCTTGGTTTTGGTAAGTTTTGTTAGGTTTGGAAACTTCCCTTCTAGTTTGTTGTCCTTCGTTCGCTGCTCGCCCCCTTGGACCCACATTCATTTTTATGGTCCAAATGAGCTCCATATATGAATATCATGATCTTTTGATGATGTATGGATGGATCTAACAAGGAGTTTGCAAGGTTTGACTAATGTTTTCCTTGATTTGTGTATGAAAAAACTTACATCGCTTCATGTATGCAAGATTCAAGGAGCCTACTGCGGGTCCATTAGGAGACCCATTAAGAAAGCTGAACAAGGAAAGGAATATAGCTCCTGTCACCATTCATTTCATGCCCACCTTTCCTCATAGTACCCATCAATAGAGATAGCATTAGAAGCAAGCCTATTTCAAAGGAGTCAGTGACAAAATGCAAGGGGGTGGTCTTGAAGAAAGCATAAGGGAGTTGTCCACCCTAATCAGGGGCAACCAATCAATTGATGCCAATCGTCGACGGGCTCATTTGATCGAATGAAGAACACTCCAAACACATCAAGTAAGAAGAAAAAATTCAAGTAGTTTCAACTATATTAAAAGGAAAATCAACTAAATGATGAAATTACTATAGCACCTAAGCACTAGATGACAAAATAGGAAAAGGACAAGGAATGTATTTTTTAATTGTTGGATAATGGGGGGTAGGTGAAACCCTAATGTAATCAAATATGGGCCACACAATGTAATTCAATCCTAGCCATTCATTTGGGATTTAGAAAGATATAAATAGGGGCTTGTCCCTCATTTGTAAAGGGTTGGAGAGTTGGTGTAAAAGGAATTTGCAGAAATAGAAGACAATATTGCATGATTTTATGGATGTTCTCTTTGATTTTGCTCAGCTTGCATGCATGGTTCTACTTCCCTTTTTAGTTTAGTTGTAGATTCTTGAATGAAAGTGATAATGGATATTGTTTTATGGTATTTGATGAACTTTTAGCCCATACTTTTAGCACTTGTTGATGACAAACTGTTGTGTAAAGTTAGCCTGGGCTTCTTGATTTCGATGTTGCAACTTAGTTCAATCGCATGTGCATGATGTGCGTGTGCAATCTGAAAATATGCAGTCCTTAGAAGATTGCACTAGTTTTGTGTAGCTGTAGGTTCTCTTGGTCAAGCAAAACTTAGTTTTAGGGAGTTTGTCTACTATAGTAGCCAATATTTTGACTGTTCATTCATAGTTTCAGATCCAGGAACTTCCTCTCTTCCCTGCCTTTTTTTCCTTTTTTTTAATAAGTACCTTAGGAAAGGTTCATTTCACATTGTAAAGACAAATCTAATGATAAAATGGAGTTCTAGACTATTGTTTAAACCTGCAGCAAACACACAACTCTCCCATGTTAAGAATTCCATTTATAGGCCCAACTTTTGACACTTTGTAACTCATTCGTAAGTCGGCCTTGTGATTCCAACAAATCACATGAAACAACTAAGATATTCCAAGCACTATCAAGGCCTGACATTAGAGACCTTGGGATAGTGTTCTGCAATTTGATTGTGGAAGATTTTCTTTCGAGAGAGGTGATGCACCTATTCATTACCTGTGTTGAGAAGTGCATAAAAAACACATCAATAGAACTGGCACTAGAAGGAAGGCATGACATGTTGAGACTACAAAGTTGAAAGTTGGAAATCAAAAAGACCACTTTCAAGAAGAAATCTAAGATAGGGAGATCTCTTTTAATGCTAAAAATCACAAAATTCTCAAGGAAAGTAGAAGGTGAGTCAAAATGGAGCATCACCCACAGATTGACATCGCTCAGCTACATGCAGATTTGAATAGAAGATTGAGGAAAACATTGCAGCAATTCACATCAGTGGACAAGTGTCGGATCCATTGCACCCACAGGCATAATGAATTGGGATGTCTAACATTTCTGAACAAGATTAAGAGAGTCTTGTAAGGATAAATTCCCTTTTGGGAAATATACCAACCCTTGGCTCTCGAAGTCCCGTAGGAAGAGTTGACAACCATGGTAGCCAAATCATTCAAGGAGTTGATCCAGGAAAATTTGAGCAGCAAGGATGGACCAAGATTGGAGGAAGTACTAATGGCAAGTTGGTGTAGATTTCACAATGCACCACATTTAGAATTTACATGTCCATCATGTGACAATGTCATCACTCAAGTCAAGGGTTGTTCAGACAAGTTGGAGTAACCAACTATCAAGGAGGACGAGTCATCCCATGAGGCCAAAGAGCTGTCAACATCTAAAGGAGAGAACATCGAAGAGGAACCAAGGAATTCAACACAAACTAATGTTGGGACAACAAACGTTGAAGCTGAAAATGAAAAGGAAGAAGTTGATTTTAGTAGGACAGTAGAACATTGTGATGAAAATTCAGTTGGAAGGAAGTTGGAAAGTCTTTCCTCTATCAGCAAAGAGCAATCCTCTAATCTAGAAGAGGAGTCATTGGAAGGTGAAGCTAAATCAACAAAGTTTGCAATAGTGTATGATGCGACAACCAACGAAGATGTTGAAGAACAAGAAGAAGAAAAGGTAGACAACCTTGGAGTAGTAGAAAATGATGATGAAGGTATAAGTGAAATCAGATTAGAAGACCTCTCCTTCATCAATGAAAATGATTGAGAATCTGAAAATGAAAGTTTGGAGGAGTGGGAACAACCACTCGCCATGGCTTTCTACCATCAAGCTTATTTTTCAAGTGATGGTGAGAACCTAGTAGCGCAAAGATATGACAAGCTCGTTTCTAGATTAGCAAAGGATTGGTCTGAACTAAGATGTCAAGTGGATTTGGAGGTATTGTTGCTACCCAATTGGTGCATACTTCATGATTCATCTCACTCGAAGTTCACATGTGGACTATGCAAAGAGGCTATTAAGCAAGTTAGAGGACAAGTGGAGTAGCCAAGTGCCTGACCTCCCCTACTTGCTGCTCGAATTGAAGTAGAAGACCAAGAGCCTGAATTGAGTGATGACTCAGCTAAAGGAAGGCCTCAAGAGAATGTTGGGACAAAAATAGAAGAAGGACAGCAATACAGTCTCAGAATTATGAGTGATGAATTGTCCACCAGTCATCAAGAATTTCCTTTCAAAGATCATTTTCACACCATGAACAATAGGCTTTATGTCGAGTCCTTGGAGGGAAATTGCATAGTAGACTTTGGTCCCCTTGATGAGATGTCATCAATTGATGACTTCTTTCCATTAGGAGTTGTACTATAGAGGTATGATCATGCCAAAGAAGAATACATTTTAGAAGATGGTAACGATGAAGGCATACCACTTGCCCCTCTTGTTGATGAAATATTAGAGCCTCCAGAGTGGGAGAGGGGTTCCTTCTCTATATATAGTGATGGTGACCAAGAAGAAATTACTAAATGCCATGAGGAAATGCATGCACAAAAAAAAGAAGACAAAGGAGGAGGTGTTGAGATAGCTGCCAATGGAGATGAAGCACCTGACCAACTACAAGATGCAACTTGGAGTCCTTTCGCCATGATTGTTGTTGATCCTCCTTCACATTCAAGGAGTTTCAATAATATAGATTTGTGCATGTCATTGTCCCACAACATAGAACACCACATAAATAAGGACAACACTTAGGAAAGGAGATGGGACAACATGCTGCCCCTTGAAGACAACAATCAAGAAGAGGTTTGGGCAATGGAAACCCAGGAAGATGAGGTGTACTTCCTCGAAGAATAGCGAGTGGAGGTTGTGGATCCCACACGAAGATTAGGAGTGTTTGCTGCCCCATTTTCCCAGTCTTATGCAAGCTTAATGTTTGAAGTGTTGCACCCTCAATTGTTCCTACACGAGGCTACCAATGCACCTATCAACAATGTAGTGCTTTCTCTCAACTATCCAATGCTACCACATCTGCATGGAAAACATGTCTATAGATTAACCATGGGCTCAACGAATCACCTCAATTGCTATTTATTCATGATGACATGATTAAATTTGAATGTTGTGATGATAAACTTCTTTTTCTAAGTATAAAGAGAAATTTGCATGATTAAGAACGATAACGATTGCCCGTTTGCTTGTGCATGCATTACGAAATCCAATGAACTTTAATGTCGGCTCACCCTGCCTAAACATAGTGATTTGTAAATATCTTTGTACATAGCCCATTTTGAGTAGTGTAGATTTCTTGTAAATACTATGCTTTCCCGCTTTCCTTAAGTTAGTTGGTGTGATGTAGGTTGTTTGCTTTTTGTTTTCTTTCACTTTGCTGTTGTTTTGCTCGGGGTCCCTCTGCTTTTAGTTGGGCACATCTGTGCACACAACAACCATACTTATTGTCTAGGGTTGTTCTACGTATTTCTTTGTTAAACTCTAATCAAGTTTTCAGAGTGGATGGTGAGGATCTTCTATTAGTGTCAAGTGATATGGGTGTTTGATTCAAAGAGGATAAGTTGTTGGTTTAGTCTGACTCTGACGTATTCTAAAATCTTACAACTTTTACACATCTTAAGAATTCGACGGTCACTGTAGGGCCTTTTGTGAAGTCTAGTTAAGTGAAAAATCTAAAATTCTACTCTAGCACCACTGTGATTCTCAGCCCTAAGCTTGAGCTTTAATGCTTACAGGTTGAAATAAAAGAGCTAAAAAGAGAAAAGAAAGAAAGAAAGAAAACATTGAAAATTAAAAGAAAGAGAAAATTCAACTTTTTAGGGGTATGCGAGCAACTCTGTCGGGGCTATGGACACTCAACCAATAGTAGAGCAATGTTTGAGAGAATCACGATGACAACCTCGTTAGGGCTATGGACACCTGACTGGCAGCGATGCAATGTCCCGAATGCTTTTGGAGTTAGAATAAACTATGTAGCTTAACTTGACGGAGCTTGGGTTCCTGTATCAATTGAAGGATGGGAATTAATGCAACTGCACACACTTGGATTTTCAACATACTGAAGGTTGGGATGGCTAGTGGTTTTGATCCTTTGGTTGAGCGTCTTGTTTGTTTTCCCTATCTTGAAGGTCAAAACCAGAGATTCTGGGTTTGTGATTCTATTTTTTCATCAAAATTCTCTAGAGCATTTCCCCAGCGAGTCACCATTTGTTGTGCATGTTTTGTACACATGCCTCGCTATGGGAAGGGACCCCCTATTTTCGCTCCTGACAAGTTGCTTTACTCTTGTCTTGTTTTGTGTGCCCCATTTTCCAAGCCCAAATTGGTTATGTGCCTTCAAACGAACAAATTCCCCTACCCAAATTCACTTAATTGGGGTATTCAAATCTAGGGAGAGATAAAGTACCCCTTCCCTTTTCTACCTTTTGTCTTGTTCTAGTTGACTTGGTCCCTGATCGCTTGATTCACTTTTTTCTACATTTTTTACTTTGGGGACAAGTTTCTTGTGGATTTGGGATGTTTTTGTGGTGCCTAAGTGAACTACCAACATTTCATTAAGTTTCGGCGGTTTCAAAATTTTCCTTTTAGAACTTCATCCCTCTTTGGCTGTTTTCAACATCCATTGGCCCAGGCGATCCGACCTCTAGATCCCGGCCCCTCCGTGGCCGTTCCTGGAACTTCATCCCTCTTTGGATTTTTTGATCTTTTGTGGACCCCCAACAGTTCGCCTTCTACATTTTGGACTTTGGGGACAAGTTTCTTGTGGATTTTGGATGTTTTTGTGGTGCCTAAGTGAATTGCCAACATTTCGTTAAGTTTGAGGGGTTTCAAAAATTTCCTTCCAGAACTTCGTCCATCTTTGGCTATTTTGAACATCCACTGGCCCCCAACGACCTGGCCTCTAGAACTCAGCCCCTCCATGGCCATTTCTGAGATTTTGTCCCTCCATGGCCATTTTGAACATCTGCCAACCCTCAGTGACCTGGCCTCCAGAACCTAGCCCCTCTGTGGCCGTTTCCAGAACTTCATCCCTCCTTGGTTGTTTTGAACTTTTGTGGACCCCTGGTGGTTTGCCTGCTACATTTTTGACTTTAGGGACAAATTTCTTATGGATTTGGGATGTTTTTGTTCTGTCTAAGTGAACTGCTAATGTTTCATTAAGTTTTGGGGTTTTTAGAAATTTTCTTCCAGAAAACCATCCCTCTTTGGTTGTTTTGAACATCCATCGGCCCCCTGTGACCAGGCCTTTAGAACCTGGCCCCTTTGTGGTTGTTTCTAGGACTCCATCCCTCCGTGGCTATTTTAAATATTCACCGACCCCTAGCAACTCGACCACCGAACTTCGTCCCTCTTTGGTTGTTTTGAACTTACATGGACCCCCAGCGGTTTTCCTTCTACATTTTTGACTTTAGGGACAAGTTTCTTGTGGATTTGGGATATTTTGTGGTTCCTAAGTGAATTTCCAAAGTTTTGTTATGTTTCGGGGGTTTTAGAAATTTCTTCTAGAACTCCATCCCTCTTTGGCTGTTTTGAACATCCGTTGGCCCCTAGTGACCCGGCGTCTAGAACCCGACCCCTTTCGTGCCTATTTCTGGCACTTCGTCCCTCCATGGCCGTTTCCAAAACTCTATCCCTCTTTGGCTGTTTTGAACTTTCATGGACCCTCGATGGTCTGCTTTCTACACTTTTGACTTTAGAGACAAGTTTCTTGTGGATTTGGGATGTTTTCGTGGTGCCTAAGTAAACTACCAATGTTTCGTTAAGTTTTGGGGTTTTCAAAAATTTCCTTCTAGAACTCTATCCCTCTTTGGCTTTTTTGAACATTCGTCGGGCCTCGTTGACCCGGCCTCCGGAACCCATCCCCTCTGTGGCTGTTTCTGAGACTTCATCCCTCCATGGTCATTTTGAACATCCATCAATCCCTGACGACCCTACTTCTAGAACCCAGACCCTCTGTGGTCGTTTACATGACTCTGCCCCTCCATCACCGTCTAGGACTTTCCTTTTGGGCCGCTATTTTCTCATTGTCATTTAAAAAGGGTGTGAACCCTCCAGCTTTCCCCTTCCAAGCTTCTTCTTTTTTCAAATGGGTCCAATCTTGAGGAAGTTTTTCTTGACACTCTTTCTTCCCCTTTTCCCATGCACTATAGTTGAAAATCTTGGTTTTTCTCATTTTGTGAGGTTTGGGAACTTCCTTTCTAGTTTGTTGTCCCTCATTCGCTACCTACCCCTTGGGCCCGCATTAATGTTTATGGTCCAAATGAGCTCCATATATGAATATTATGATCTTTTGATGATGCATGGATGGATCTAACAAGGAGTTTGCAAGGTTTGACTAATGTTTGCCTCGATTTGTGTATGAAAGCACTTACGACGCTTTATGTATGCAGGATTCAAGGAGCCTATTGCAGGTTCATTAGGAGACCCATCAAGAAAGATAAACAAATAAATGCATATAGGTCTCGTCACCATTCATTTCATGCCCACCTTTCCTTGTAGCACCCATCAACAAAGCCAACATTAGAAGCAAGCCTATGTCAAAGGAGTTAGTGACAAAATGCAAGGGGGTGGTCTTGAAGAAAGTATAAGGGAGTTTTCTGCTCGAATAAGGGGCAACCAATCAATTCATGCCAATCATCGATGAGCTCATTTGATCCAATGAAGAACACTCCAAACACATCAAGTAAGAAGGCAACTTTCAAGAAATTTCAGCTATAGTAAAAGGGCAATCAACTAAATGATGAAATTCCTACAACACCTGAGCACTAGATTACAAAATAGGAAAAGTACAAGGAATGTATTTTTTAATTGTTGGATAATGGGGGGTAGGTGAAACTCTAATGTAATCAAATATGGGCCACACAATGTAATTCAATCCTAGCCATTCATTTGGGATTTGGAAAATTATAAATAGGGGTTTTCCCCTCATTTGTAAAGGGTTGGAGAGCTGGTGTAAAAGGAATTTGCAGCAATAGAAGACAACATTGCATGATTTTATCGATGTTCTCTTTGATTTTTCTCATCTTGCATGCATGGTTCTCCTTCCCTTTTTCGTTTAGTTGTAGATTCTTGAATGGAAGTGATAATGGAAATTTCTATTATGGTATTTGATGAACTTTCATTCCATACTTTTAGTATTTTTTGATGACAAACTATTGTGTAAAGTTAGCTTGGGCTTCTTGATTTCATTGTTGCAACTTAGTTCAATTACATGTGCATGATGTGCATGTGCAATCTAAAAATTTGTAGTCCTTAGAAGATTGCACTAGTTTTGTGTAGCTGTAGGTTCTCTTGGTCAAGTAAAACTTAGTTTTAGGGAGTTTTTCTCCTGTAGCAGCCACCATTGTCACTTTTCATTCATAGTTTCAGATCCGGGAACTTCCTCTCTTCCCTGCCCTTTTTTCCCTATTTTTAATAAGTACCTTAGGAAAGGTTCATTGCACATTGTAAAGCCAAACCTAATGATAAAATTGAGTTCTAGACTATAGTTTGAATGTATAGCAAACACACAACAACTCTCCCATCTTAAGAACTCCATTTATAGGCCCAACTTTTAACACTTTGTAACTCATCCGTAAGTCCACCTTGTGATTCCAACAAATCACATGAAACAACTAAAATATTCCAAGCAGTGTCAAGACCTGACATTAGAGACCTTGGGATAGTATTCTACAATTTGATTGTGGAAGATTTTCTTTCAAGAGAGGTGATGCACCTATGCATTACTTGTGTTGAGAAGTGCATAAAAAACACATCAACAAGAGTTGCATTCATTTCATCAGCGAGAGTCACCTTTTCCTTTCCCTTCAATTGATCTACCTCATCCAAAGCTTTCAACATGAGCTTGTGTTGAGTAGGACACCATTTTAGAATATCAAAGAATGTTAGGGAGGTCATTTGCTTTTGCATCTTTGTAATCAGATCATACTCCATGTTATTATTGTATTACTACTTAGGAAATAAAGTAGAATTACCTCTGTTTGGAACCCCAAGTGCCCCTTTGGGTGGAGGTGGATTGTTATCTTCTCTAGGATTTGGGGGTACCATGTTGTTAGTTGGAGGAGTAGATGTGGTGAATGGTCCTTTGTTCGGGTTCCTTAGAAAATTACCTCCTTTAGCTTGAAATGCTTGAGTGTTGTATATATCAATTTCTAGCTTGTTTTCATCTTGGAAGGGAAAATGAAACTCATCATAAGTCTCAAAGGCCATGGCAGTATCTATAGACCCGCTGATTTTTTTAGCATTTCCTTGTGCTGGTTGAGAATCAACTTTAGCAATTTTAACCATCTTTTCCATTTCTAGGCAATTGACCTCAAAATGAGTGGTGGTATCATGTAACCTGCACCGGCTAGTCATGAATTTTAGATCTACAATGCTTGCAATGTGTGTTATGTCTTAATTAGCTTGGTAATTATGTAGGACTCCTCCATTGTTTGATATTATATCCCATTGTTTGTTGTTGGGCCTCTAGTTATACCCTCTATTATGGTTTTGATAATTCAAATTTTGGAAATTTTAGTTTTGAAAGTTCCAATGGTTCTAACTGTTATTTTGATTGGGAAAATTGTTCTGGTTTGGATACCCTCACTAATTTTGGTACTGGTTTTAGTTTTGAGGAGGATTCAATCTGAACTTAGCCATCTCATTTGCAACTTGGTACATGGTTTTCTTCAGAGTTTCCAACTCTGTTGACAAATGTGTAGTACATTTATTTTCTATAGTTGTTGCAACTTGATTAGTCTGTTGTGTAGTTGTCGAGTTTGTTTGAGGATTTTTTCCTCTTGCATAATTTTGAGGATTTTACTGTTGGGAAGAATTTTGGGTTCTGCCATTAATCTAAGGCAACAAGGGTGAAGGATGTATTTTAGCTAGGGGTCCATAAGCAAAATTGGACATTATTGGGACCGTGTTCATGAGTGGGGTTCCACTATTCATTGCATGGTTGATTATAGCCATTTGGTTAGGCATACCAGGGTATCCTAATGAAAAAAATGTACCTCCCACACCACCGAGTTGAGGGGTTATCTATTGTTTCCATTTGATGGCCAAATGGTAAACTTTGACTAGCGAGTCAATATCCACATCTGGGTAGGTTCTCTATAGGAATAGACTAGTCAAGGGGTCTATGGCTTTGAGCTATGATTAAATGGAAATTTTCTCAACAACTATCTAATGTGGCTGCAAGAACTTATACATTCTCTAGAATTGTGTGTTGAATAGAGGAAAAGGTTCATGGGGTTCTTTTCTAATTGTGGAAAATTGATGGTATAAAATGGCAGGGTCTACATAGACCCAAGATTGATTAATGAAGGCATTGTCCTAGTCTGTCCAACTACTAATGGATCCAATGGGCGGGTTAAGGTACCAATTATATGTCATGTCCCCAAATGAATAGGGAAATAATTTGTAGGCCACATCATTATGTGCTATATGATCCTTAGTGTAAGCATCTTTGAATCCTTAAATGTGTTCTTCTATGCTTTGAGATTCCCCTTGAGTGTACCTAGGACAAAACCATTTTGGTTTTTTAGGAATATCATGGATACCACCGGGGATGGTCCTCAGTGGTGAGGGATTCCCTATGAAGAACACCATCAATGAAGGTGGGTTAAGTGTTGCAGCTATGGTATTAATGAAAATCCTGGTGGATTTGGTGGTGTTAATGGTGGTGGGATTGGAGTCTTACATGTTCTGGGTCAACTAGGAAATTGGAGTTCTACAAATGGTTCTTCGTTGGGAGTAGATCTCGGAACTCACTCAAACCTATCCATTGAGAATGACACAATTCACTCTAGTTTTTTCCTTCAGCCCTCCTTCTAGCACCAGTTTCATTGATGGTCAAAATAACACAACAAACATTAAGCAAAATATTTATATTCTACTTCTCTTGAAAAATATAGTTAATATTAAATCACCTATCTTCTAAGGTCTCAGTAGTTGGTTCACAACTATGTTGTTTCACCTAGTGGTTAATGTAACTATAGCGTGCAAGGGTTCTTTTCTGGTAAAAAGGTAACAAATTGATTCTTTCAATATATTCTAACAGTGGGTTTTAAATAAATATAAAAGATAGATCACAGTTTCTGGAACAGTAAAACGTGAACAAACATTTTCCTCAAATTCAGACATTCAATTTCTATAACAAGAATTTTGTAAAGTCAAAAATAGATTAATGGAATAACTCACAAACATTTATGCAATTATACCCATTCAAAATGTAAATTTAATAAAAGTACTTGCAATTCATTTTCTTTAGAATTAATGTAATAATAAACATTATTAACTTGCCTTAGAATTTTGTAGATCAACAAACCATAAGAAAATTACATTCATAGATAATGAAACATATGGTTTTAAGTTTGGCATCTTCTATTGATTTTCACTAGCTAAGAAACATTTATGCACAACAAGATCCACTGGTGCACAAAAAACCATTGTCTATTGTCACCATATTAAAACTAAGTGATGCATAACAGGGTGGAGTTTGTCTAATCAATCACAATTCAATCAATCTTGAACAATATTTCCACTTTGAAGACTCTAACTTGGTATTTTCTCACAATTTCCTCAATCTTGCTTGTAGCACATCAAACTATGAAAATTCAACATATCTTTTAAAGACGGCATCAAACCCATGAATTGGTTACCATTTTGAATACCCTTTATGCTCCTCTTTAACATATCCAATTTTTGTGTGGACTTGTATCAAAACACCTCCTTCAAAAATGGACTGCTATGTTGCCCTTAAGTCCAATTAGGCCTTGTTTACAAAGCAAGTATGTTATTTTCCTTTACCAAATCTTCAATATTAATTACAAGGTGTTAGACATATCACATGGGGTCCAAAACAACATATTTTCTCCACTATAACTTCTACAAACTGACCAACTATCAAAACCCTACTTTTACCTAACAATTCAAGCCTAATACATTAAGATATTAGGCTAGGGATTGCACAAATAGGGCCCCAACTCCATCCCCTACATCTACAATCACTACCAAAATGAAAAACATCCTAACTAAATCCATTCCACCAATTTGTAGAGATTTCCACTTGTGGAATGGTCCTTTATTCTAGTTGTTGCTTACAAACCCTCAAAACTAGGGTTTCTAACCTATTTCCAGTAAATTGCTTACAAAATCCTTCAAACCTTATGAAAGCATCTAAAACCAAATTCAAAAGATGGTTAAGACACTCTACATCAATTCCAATCAACTTCACATCATTACCAAGTTGTACATGATGTAAAAACTTCTTGTAGTAGTAGATTTCAATGAAAACATAGAAAAATGAAGTTTTCTTATTGCTTGTGCACCAAAAATATCTCCAAAAGAATGCCTCAAATTTTTCAAGGCATATTTTAACTTTGACAACACCAAACCAATGGTTCATAACCACTTTTTGAACCAAATGACGATTCAACTTCCAAAAGCAATAAAAAGTACAAAGTTGCAATTTAACTTTTTACAACATTTGCAAAATATGACAACTCTTAACTTAAAAGACCCCACATGACTCATTACATTGAAAATGGTCTAAATAGACCTTATTACAAAAAAATTGGACTCAACAACACAAAACTCAACATTAGACAAAAATTTGCAACCTTAGACTAGGTGCCCATGCACCATACACCCAAGGAGAAAAGAATCTCAAGTTCCACCTGAGATCAGCTCTTGGACTTTTGTGTCATGCTTTTGAATGCCTTCTTCTATCATCCATGTTGCATATTCATGAGGGATACCATTCCATTTCACCATATATTCATTTTACACTTTATGCCTTGTTCTCTTCACCTCCTTTGTGTCAAAAATGCTTTCAAGTTTCAAAGGCTGACTTGGTGGTAGGTCCTTGACCCAATCGTCATCTTGAACTCCTGATGTACCTACATCATCACCTACAAACACATATCCTTTAAAAGGATAAAGGTCAGAAACATTAAATATTGGAGAGATAGGAACTCCAGGAGGGAGTTCTATCTCATAAGCATTTACACCAAATTTGTGGACCATCCTGCATGGCCCAATCTTCTTCATCTACAACTTTGTGTATTTCCCCTTTGGTAGCCTCTCTTTCCTCAAATTTTCTAGGACCAAGTCTCCCACATCGAATTGAACATCCCTCTTCTTCAAATCTGCATGTTGCGTATAGTTCTCCACATTCTTTTGAATATTTTCCTCCACTTGTTGATGTATGTCCTTCATTGCAATTGTAAATTCCTCTCCTTCAACACTCCCCCTCTCAATACCACTCAAATCTCTAAGTTCAAAGACTCCCCTTGGCTTCAATCCATAGACTATCTCAAATGGGATTTTTCCAACACTTCTATTGACAGAGTCATTATATGCAAACTCAACTTGTGGAAGAATGAGATCCTGGTGCTATGAATGCTCTTTTTTCAAACATTTGAGAAGATTCCCATGACTCCTATTAACAACCTTAGTCTACCCATCTGTTTGTGGATGATAGCCAGAGCTAAATGTCAAACTTGTTCCCAACTTCTTCCAAAGAGTTCTCCAAAAGTGACCTACAAACTTGCTATCCCTGTCAGACACAATTGTTAATGGCAACCCATGAATTTTGACCACTTCTTTGAAAAGTAACCCTGCAATGTAAGAGGCATTACTTGTGCATCTGCATGGAATAAAATGAGCCATTTTGCTAAATCTGTCAAATCCAACAAATAAACTATCAAATCCCCTTTGAGTTTTTGGTAAACCCAACACAAAATCCATGCTAATGGATTCCCATGGCCTATTTGGAATTGGAAAAGGCTAGTAAATACCTGCATTTGTGCTTGAACCCTTTGCTTTTTAACAAATCACACACTTTTCAACAAATTTTCTAATGTCACTTTGCATTTTAAACTAGTAGTAATACCTCCTTACCTGCTCCAATGTGTTATCCACACCAAAATGACCACCTAAGATGCCACAATGCTTCTCTTTTATCAGAATATCCCTCATAGAGCACTTTGGAATACATAATTTAGCACCCTTAAACAATAGTCCATCTTGTATCAAGAAATCAGAATATTCTTCATGCAAAGTGCCATCAAACTGATTGCAAATAGCATACACATCCTTGAAATCATCATCTCCTTCATACATATCTTTCAATGCATCTATAACCACAAGTTTTGGAGTTGAATTTCTTGCACCAACATTTGTCTTCTACTCAGATAATTTGCAACCTTGTTTGACTGTCCTTTTTTGTGCTTTATGGTGATTGTATAGCTTTGTAGGTACTCCACCCACTTCACATGTCAGTGAATTAGTATATCCTAGCTATTCAAAAAACTCAAAGCATGATTGTTAGTAGAAACAATAAATTCCTTTGGAAGGAGATAGTGTCTCCAATTTTTCAATGCTTTGACCATTGCATGAAATTCTAAGTCATAAGAAGAATACTTATTTTTTTCCTCATTAATATTTTCATTGAAAATGCTATAGGTATGCCCTCTTGAATCAAGACTACACCAATTGCATATCCACTTACATCACATTCTATGGTGAACACCTTATTGAAGTCACACAATGCTAAAATGGGTTGTTGTGCTATATTTTGTTTCAGAATTTGAAACTTTTTTTCTTCCTCATAAGTCCACATAAACCTTTTCATTTTATCTCCTTTTATTGTATCAATAATTGGTGTACAAATATCACTAAAATTTCTTACAAATTTTCTATAGAAACTAGCAAGACCATGGAAGCTTCTTACCTCACTAAAAGATTTTGGAGTAGTCCAACTCAAAATTGCTTCTACAAAATTTCTTCTGCCTTTTAAAATCAAAAAACCTAGACCAATTCCCCTTTCATGAATTCACACTTTTTCAAGTTAAACATCAACTTTTCTTCATCCTACCTCTTCAACACCATATCCAAATCTTGCAAGTGTTCCTCTTTAGTCTTTCTAAACACAAGAATGTCATCCAAGTACACAATTACACACTTTCTTATGAAAGGATTCAAAAATTCATTCATTAGTCTCATAAATGTGCTTAGTGCATTTGAAATCCCAAATGGAATTACCATCCACTCATACAACCCCTCATTGGTTTTAAAAACAGTTTTCCACACATCCCCTTCTCTTATTCTAATATGATGATAGCCACTTTTAAGGTCTGTAGATATCCAAATTTGGCAACTCCCACATGGTCAAATTCATCCCCTTTACTCATCTATTCCATCAATATTAATTAAATAATTTATTTAATTAATATTCCCCCTTTCCCTAAGGTTCCTAAACTATTTAATTTAACAATTAAATACTTTACCTTTCGGCCTTCTCTAAATTAAATAAACATATCAATTTATTTAATTTAGTCACTTAAGCTTTTTAAATTTAAATCAATTTTAAGTTCACTTTTTTCTCTCTCCTTGTCACATCTTCCATAATCTTCTTCTAATCTAGATTAGTTTAATTAATCCATGATTAGGATGTGCACACTTTAAACTAGGATTAATGTCACATCCTCCATATTTGTCCACTTGTCTCTAATCCCTCATTAATCTTCTTAATCACCTGTTCATACAACCTTAATCTAATGACATGCCATCATTGGTATGTCCTCCAAGTCAACCTTTCATAAGTTATTTCCCTTTTAAGCCTTGAACTCTTCCCCATGTGAATTAAAAATTCACATTTATTCATTCCATGCATTTCTCTTCCCCATGCAAGTTGCTGGGAAATTCTAGTTTCTCTCACTAGTCACATTAGTCACATGGGACAAGGACCTCATTTATAAGGATCTTGTCTTATCCACAAGGTACTCCCAAAAATGTGAATTTAAAATTCACATTTATTCCCCCAACAACTTCTCTCATCCCCATGATGATAAGAGAGGACTTTCTTAAATTCTTCAATTGTCACCATCACCCTCATATGGGGACAATAACTTCCTTTTTGAGGAAATTTCCCCTAATCCCAAGGTACTCGCAAGTACCTCCACCTCACATGTCCTCTTTCCAACTCACATGTCCTTGTGACACCTCCTCTTCCACATGGTGAGATGTGAGGGCTTGTGAGTCTTCAACTCACCACAACCCTCCATCTTGCCCATGTTGGCTAAATCCTAGCTATTTAAATCCCTAGAGGCCTTTCCCCTAAAATAGAGGATTTTTGGCTTCATTTTCTCATTAGGAACTCATCCATTGAAGCTCTCCAACTCTCAATATCAAGTAGTCTCATACTTGTTGATGGTGTTTTCTGCACGGCAACAACTCAGATAGAAAATAGTATTCTATCTCTCTTGAAAGATAATTTTCAATAATAAATCACTGAAAAATCACCCCAAGGTCTCTCGGGTGTTAGGTCATAACAATGCATAAACAGCTCAGATAATTATGTGAAAATGCTGGTAATCACAAAGGGACCTTACTACAAGTAGACTGTATCTTTCAACCTATCAAATCTGACAATATGATGATCTTAAATCCTAAATCTAACCAAATGATAAAGAAATAGCAAAAGATAAGGGTGCGAGGATATAATAGAATCTGAACTACTCCTAGAATGAACAATGTAGACAATAGATATTTGGAATGGACCTATCTCAACTAACCAGTTCTTGATCGAACCACAATGCAATCTTACAAGAACGGTGCAATCTTCTAAGGTATTTAAATTTTCAAATCATAGACTTGCATCTACAATCAAACTTAGGCACATTAAATATATATGGTCCAGGTTGACTTCACCAGCCTACTACAATCAGATAGTTACCGGGAGTATAGACCAGAGATAGCTACAAACATTCCAAATATGAAATCATAAACATCATACATCCAACTGAAACTGATTTATTTCTAAATACTAAACCTTAGATTTCCAAGCAATTTGAAAGATAGAACAAAAGAACCATGCAAGATGAAATAACACAAGATATTGTACCAGGAAAACCACAATGTCTTCAATTGTATTAATCACCAAGATGCTGCAACAATTCAACTGTTCTGATACAAAATTTGCTTCAAGAAACTGAATACTACTTCTAAGGAAAATGCTCTAACTATTGCTCTCACTTCTCTATCACTGTCTAGCTAATGTCTAACCCTTTACAATGAGGCAAGAATGCCTATTAATAGCAAATCCCAAGGTATGTCAGCCCAGCCAAACATTTTTACAAAATAATCAAAAATCCGCCAAAACAGGTCATCCAAGGAAAAATGAACTAAGGCACACATTAAATGCCATCATCCAAGTCGGCTCTGACACAGTCCCCAAGGAAGTCTGGTCCAATGCATGCCCCATAGTAATAGGGAAGCACAAATCTCAAAATGAGCATTAACTGCCACTCCCTTTATCCTTCTTCTGCCTGGATGACCCTTGGACCTTCAAGAATATTCCCTCCAACTCAGCAATAGGTGGCAATGGCAAAACCTTGAGTCGACATTTAATGGAATCTATTTCTTCATGGGACTGTTCAACAATTTTGTTCCAATCCTCCCTGTTGGCCATGTACCTATCTATCACTGCCATGTAGGTGGCTGCATCATCAAGTAGGTGGCCAGTGACAGCTTCATCAGAATCCGGGGCATAAATTTCATGCCACCACTCCTTCAATTGATCCAAGCTCAGATACTTGGGAGCTATCTTCTTCCTCCTTGTCATTACCTCAAAGAAGGCAATGCATCCATCATAAACCGCAGTAAGCTCACCATCAATTTGCTTCTTTCTTTTCAAAATTTTCTTCAAAGCCTTCTGCCTGATCTGCAGTGCTTCGAACCACTCCCACGGTTCATCCACCCGGGAGGAAGGAAGGATTCCATCTTTGGCCAATTGATCTTTGCCATGTCCCAAGATAACCTTCGATTTCTGCACCAGGAGATCCATGTCATTCTTATCCTAGGATAGAATATACTCCAACAGCTCCTTTTCCCGGACTGCATCCTTTCCTACAGATAAAACTGTCTTGATAGCATCATCTCCTTTTGCTTGAACACCCATTAACCAGTCCGTGGCAGCCTGAGCAGAGGCCTTCAATTTCTCAATCCCAGAAATTGTCTCCTTAGGCAGAAAGCTAGGGGAAGCAGATGAAGAAGGGTTAAGTGACTGCAAAAGTTTCATAACCTCCTCCAAACACTTCCTTAACCGTTCATTCTCCTTCTTTAGCTCATGTTTAGTTTGGGTCTCCTTCTTCAACCTATCCACAATTACGGCACTGGATCCCTCAAACTCCTCAATATCCTGCTCCATGGAGGCCAGCCCGAGGTTAATTGTCTAGACATTATAGTCTTGGCTTGCAATATCCTCCCTCATTTTATCCGCTGCAGGGGTGGAAATGTGGACTACCCTGTTGTGCGCTTCATCCCTTTCCACCCGGGAGATGACCTTTGCAGCCTTCTTCTTCTTTCCTTTCCCAATTTTTGACAACATTTCATCCCAGTCCAAAGGGGTGTCCTCAACAATCACTTGCTTCTTCCTCGCAAGTTCCTTTTCGAGCCAGTCCGGGGCTACAGGGTCAGTCCGGATTTCTTCCACTCCAGCATTTTCCAGCTCCCATGTCACTTTCTCTTCCTCCGTAGTTGTTGCCTTATCATCCTCCTTCTCCAGAAGCTGGTCACCTAGATCCACTTCTTCAAGTTCTGCCTCTTGCTACACTGGTGAGGGAGTCTTGGCAGGGATACTCTCCTCTGGCTCTAGTGATCCACGGCCTTGGTCAATCTCTGAAGAATCTTCATATTGCACCAACAGAGAAGTGTGTCCTTCTGTTCCCACCTCAAGCTCAACTGCCTCACTGAAAAGTGTTCCTTCCTTGAACTATTCTGCCTCCCCGCTAGTTTCATGCTCATCCGGATTCTCCGGTTCAGGTGGGCTCGGTGGTGGAGAAACAGACTTTGGTGGCTCTTCAACTGGTAGCTTTGGGGAGGAGTCCTTCTGCTGTGCATCATCCTTGGGAGAGGGAGTCCTTGATTTTCTTGTGTAGACCTTGGTTTTCTCTCCTCCAGAACTCTCCACATCGACAATTGGAGGTTCATCCTCCGAAGCAAATTGATCTTTCCTCTTGGTGGTCCTTGTCATTCTAGTTTTCTTAGGCGGTGGAGGAGCATCCTTCTCCCTAGCTTTCTCAATTTCCTCCTCATCAGAGGACTTGCTGATCATCAGGGTCTTCCATCTTCTCTTTCCCTTCGGCTTCCTCTTCGTTTCAGGTTCAGCCCCTTCCTTAGGACCTCTGACTTTGATCTTGAATGGTGATGTTTTCATTGTTTTCCCTTTGGGGTTGTCTTCCCTGGATTCTTCAGAAGTTGACATGGGATTGAGATTTCCCATCAAGTCAAAAGTGCAAGCTACCTTTGCATTCTCCAATTCCCAGATTTTATGCTTCACCCAAGAAAGAGTGAATTTCATGACAGGGGCCATTAGGTCTTCCAATTCTGTAATCTCATCTTCATTCCAGTTAATATCTCCGGTTGGCCTGTCCTTCATAGCCTCATAAGCGTGGTCCTGCACCAGTTTTCTGTCATCATCAAGTTGATCCGGAATCAGCTTAACATTATATTGCCTAATGGCCTCCACAGGCAACCTAGAATATCTTTTCTTCCTCGCCTCAAGGTCATCTTTGAGATTGACCCAATAATCTTCTAAGTCCTCCTTATGCCTATACTCCCAGGTAGCTTTCTTTTGTGCTTCTCCTGTTATATCAAAATTCATTCTTTTCGAATGGAAGGAGAATCCATAGGCTGCCAGTTCCTCCCCTACGGTGTGAGCTGATTGGATAGACGGGCACATCTCTCCCACACCAATCCCAAGAGGGAAGTCTCCTCCGAAGCCTGTCTTATGCTTCTCCCTCTTCACCACTGCATCAAATTCATAGATTTGTCTTACAACTTCCAATAGCACAATACGATCAGTGGGATACCGAGGCAACCTGTAAGGGGCAACCAGGCATCCATCGATCCTAAGGTAGGTGAAGGTAGGGAACTGGATGAACCATGCTCCGTAGTTCTTGATTAGTCCTTTAGCTCCATCGAATAATCTGAGGTGCTCTGCATTCTGAAGTGTCCAGGTAATGTGCATTGTAAATGCATCATTGGCCCTCCTATAATCCTTATGCCCAAGGTGCAGTTCTGGATACACCTCATAGATTATGTCTTGTCCGATTGTTCCCTTCGGACTCAGGCCCTTGTATGGGTAGGAGATGGCCAACACATACACAACATATGAAGACATCGTAAATTTCTTGGCCTCCAGGACATTTCTCAACTGTCTATCAATCTCAGCACTTATGAGCCCTGCCCAGTGATAATTGGTCCCCTGACTAATTTTGGTGATCACATGGACCATCCAACTCTCCAATACACCTGCACCTCTTAATCCTGCCACCCTGCTCAGAAGTGTGATGGCATCATATACATCTACCCTGAATTTTACCCTGTTCAGCTGTTTGGGCAACTTTGAATGATGGGATTTTGGCTTCTCTAGCCACGAGTTGATTATCTGCTGAGCCTTGACTGGCTCATTCTCATAATAAGTCCTGGCAGTGTCAATGTTCAAGGCACACATTGAAGGCAGATCCGGCATACTGAAAGCTTGGGCGATGGAGGCCGGACTGAAGTTGGCCAAGACTCTCCCCTTAGTGCTGACAACTCTCTGTGTGTCAAAGTCATATTGTCGAGCGCACTCCAAGATCAACTCATAACACTAAACTGCCGGAGGGAACCCTGCCACATGTGCCAATCTGGAGTTCATCATCCCTTGTCTCAGAGCTGAGTGATCTTTCTCGGCCATTCTCTGTTTAAACTCCTCATATTGCCAAGCACCAACATTAGTATCTGATACTTCGGCCCACACAGAAGACACTTTGCTCTCAGGAAGCTGGTTCTTCATGTCCAGTCGTAGTCTTTATGTCTCAGAGATGGATGAAGCCCTTGCGCCACCCTTAGACTTTCCAACAGTAGGTTTACTTGATTCAGCCTACATATCCAAAAATCGTCATTAGTATTCAATTATTGCTCATATTCCACTCTGACAGGTTAGCATAAATCATATAAATCAATCAAAATCCATTGCCAAATGCTAATCCTTCGAGATCTAGAGAAATCAGATAGTCCGAGAAAATCACGCAAACCGGGAAAATACCGTCGAGGCAGAATTTCAGAGAAATCTGACCCAGACGGATTCCTGCTGCCAAAGCATCATTAGTCAAATAAATCATTAGTGCAGATGAAAAACAAAGGATAATCATTGAATTCACTCATTGGCAACAAGAAATAAGCATTAAACAACCGTTCCATTAATCCTATCATCGAAACATTTGAAAGGACACAATCAGACAGGAAATCCAGAAAAATCCGGATGGAACGGATTTTCGCGGACGACCCAAAATGCGCCGGAAATAACCCCAGTCCGCGGAATAAGTCCAAACCGGGAAGATCCAGAAGTGAAGAAATTCTGCGATGACCTCAGAAACCCGAAAAATGACAAAACACGAATCAAAACCCAAATGATCACGGGATTCTCCTCTCCTAAGCTCGAATGATCTCAGAACCGACGACGATCAACAAAATTCAAAGCACAAAAGACCCCAAAGTTATAGAAACTTTCCAAGGACAAATTCCCACATCGAAACGATGATGCCCTAGATCGAATAATCAAATCTCTGCCATTAAAACCAGAGCAAGCTTTAGGGTCTAAAATATCAGCTAAAGATTTACCTAAAGCACTCGAATCCTCACAAGACAGGGAAGTCAACAAGATACAGGGACGAAATCGTACAAACAAAATGAAATCTTCACTCCGGACCCAAACGCCAAAGAAAAACCCTAACTTCACACGATATGGCGAATTCCGCACCAAAAGAACAAGCAATCAAGCCCAGAACTCTGTCTAAAGGATACACATGCAACTGAATGGATGAACAAACTCACAGGACATGAGTGATAGGGTTTCATCATACAAACGGGCCAAACCCCGACTCTATAAATATGAAACCAAAATCAATCAAGGGCTGACCCAAATCAAATAATACCCAATGTAAAACCCTCAATCACCATGCAAGCAAAATGAAAGGGCGACGACTACATACCATGGATCAAAGCGGAAGAAACTCAAGCTTGAAAAGGTGACCCTCGCAGCAAACACATCTAAGCAGTGAAAACATCAACACCGGCACTCAAGCAATCCTCATGCAAACAAATGAAGATCAATCCGCAAAGCTCAGATGGAAATTCAAAATCGCCAGAGCAAAACAAGGGAGCAATGAAGTTAGAATGGCACTGAAAATGCCCTAAATTCGCCCTTATACCCGTCTGAGTAAAGCTACCTCAACCATTAATGCGAGACAAGACACCTCTGACAAATCCAGAAACCCGAACCCCAAGCGGAATTTCAGAAAATCCCAGAATGCGCGGAAACACGGATTCCGCAGAAATGCAGAAACCAGGGAAATGATGAAGGTCGAGATTTTGGCAGAATCCGGGAAAATCCGCCCAGACCAAAAAATCATGAAGTAAGGTAGAAACCCGGAATCAGAGAATTCTGCCGGAAACGGACAAGGAACCAGGGTCCGGGAAAATCCGCCAGAGCTGGAAAATCCCAGATCCAAGTGAAAACCCGGACTTGGCCAAAAACTCATTTTCAATCAATTCAAACCTCAAGGCAAGGTCAAAGCTAGCAAGATCAACATGTCAAGACCCTAAGATGATAAATCCAATAGAACCAAAGGTCAAAGACACCAAAAAGAGGGTCCCCACTCCAAGTGGGGCATGTGTGCAAAAACTGCACAACAATACTCTCATCCTCCATTGTTGAATCTTCAAGCTCATCTTGCACTCATTTTGTTCAACTTATCACATAACCACTTGCATCATTTGAATCCTCATCACATCTAGACCATTTTTCATATCATTTTAGATGATTTTCCATTAAGGAGAACACATCTTATCAACATCAAAGGGCCAACCAAAAATATCAAATTGAACAAAGGTATAATCATTGCTTTATATTTCTTTGTTTGAGTTCAACTTAGGCTAATCTTGAGGTTATGTTGTGTTGTTTCTCTTATTGCATTTCTTTATGTTCTACATATTTTAGGGTAGTAGATAACGTTGCATCACACTTCTAGCATGCCCAGTGGGACCCACAAATGGGTCTTTTTCTTTCACATTTTTTGTTGTTTGACATTTTGCAGGTTTAGGTTACAGAGAGGTGACACTACCCTAGATAGGGGTGGCTTTTCCCTCAACAAGGGTGACCTTACCCTAATACAGGCGACCTTGACCTGAACAAGGGTCATTCTTCCCTTACAGAATCACCCATCTATGAAACAGAAAGAATCTACCCTTTGTTTTCTAGATAGGAAAACCTTCCCTCAAGATAGGTGAACCTGCCCTCAAGAAAGTAAAACCTACCCTAGAGAAGGGTGACCCTACCTTAATAGGCACAATCCTGACCTAGATAGAGGCATATGTGAGGTAAGCACAATGACATAAGTTCATTTCCAGGGTATGTTTATTGTTCTTTTGCTTACTACTGACCCCCTAACATGTCTTGTCTTTGAATGTGCCTATTTTTAATGAAATTTGTAAAGTTGTTTCACGCTTGTTGAAGAACAGAGGTTAAAACTTCTAACACATTTGTTGCAGGATGAACAAGCCAAGTTCTTAGGTAGCTTTTTTTTTTTTTTTGCATACTAGTTAGGCACATAGATCTAATTAGGGGGGAGTCAATTTATTTTTTGTTGTGCTTTCCAGGTAGGCTATTGACATTTCCAATCCCCTTGCACCATTTGGTGGTCCTGTGTGAAGAGAAATCATATCTCACCTAGTCCTTTGTGTTACTTAGGGGGCACTAGATCTTTTAAGCTTTCCCCTTTCACTTCATGTGAGCCTGGGGAGTAGCCAAAACCAATTAGTGTTATCTTTTTAGTGGGACCTTCCTGGGGATTTCATCACCCCAAGGGACGATCCCAACCATGTTTACCAATAGGGTATATAAAGTGGGGAGAACCAAAGCTATACCCCAATCCATTCATTTCGTGTCTTGCAGAGCATCGAAGCTAGAGTGATAACTAGATAAGATAGGAAGAGTTGGTATGAGCCTTGAGCATCTCACTGGGGTTCCCAACTCACGCTTGTAGATGGGCTGGTGTTCATGGTTGTGCCTCACATACCATGTGTATATCGAGGACTCCCTAGTTTTCCTTGTTTATCCTAGTTAGAGGATCATGTTGGCCATACCCTCTCCACTAATCTTAGGATTATGTTGTTTGAACTATCTTTTTTGTGCTAAACCAATACATTCCTATTTGGTCAAGTCATCATTTGCTTGCTGCTTACTATTTGTTGTGTTTTGGGTCCTTTTCCATAGCCATTTTCATTTGAATTAAGTTCAAGTATACTAATAGAGGTGACCCTTCCCCTAATAGGGTGACCTTTCCCTCAATAGGGGCGGCCTTTCCCTCAATAGGGGTGACTCTTCCCTTTTCCCAAGTCACTGTCAGTCAAACAACCTATTTCACCAAGTTGGGTGACCCTACCCCAACTTGGGCGACCTTGACCTTAAGTTGGGTGAACCTACCCCAACCTGGGTGACCCTGCCCCAAGTTGGGTGATTTTTCCCTCCAAACAGCTAATTTCACCTTTCATTCAGTCTTTCCGATCATCCATTTTCCCATTCTAAGCATTCATCTCCTCGTTCTGAGCATCTATCTCCTCACTCTGAGCATCTATCTCCTCATTCTGAGCATCCATCTCCTCATTTTGAGCATTTATCTCCTCGTTCTATGCATCTGTCTCCTCATTCTGAGAGTTTGTCTCCTTGTTTTAAGAGTCTGTCTTCCTGTTCTGAGAGTTTGTTTCCCTGATATGAGGGTCTGAAACCTAGATAGGAAACATTTCCCTTGACTTGGGTGACCCTTCCCTTAACTTGGGTGACCTTTCCTTTAACTTGGTTGACCTTTCCCTCTAGTTGGGTGACCTTGCCCCGTTTCCCCACTCTGAACATCCATTTGCCTATTTTGAGCATCTATTTCTTCATTCTGTGAGTTTTTCTTCTCATTTAGAGTGTCTTTCTCCTCATTCCAAGAGTCCATCTCCTCATTCCAAGCATCTGTCTCCTCATTTTGAGATTCTATCTCCTAATTCTAAGAGTCCACCTCCCCATTCTAAGAACTTGTTTCCTCGTTTCGGGAGTCCAAAAACTAGTTAGGGATCCTTGCCCAGTAGATAAGTGACCTTGACCTATAAATAAGTGACCTTTCACCAGAGATAAGTGACCTTTCCTAGTAGATAGGTGACCTTGCCCTGCAGATAGGTGACCTTTCCCATTTTCCCCATTCTGAGGGTTTGTTCAGTCATTCCAAAGTTTCATTCAGTCATTCTAAGGGTCCATTCACTCGTTTAGAGAGTCCATTCATCTATGTGGTGCATCTGTCTCCTAATTTCAAGCATCTTTCTCCCCTTCTGAGCATTTGTTTCCCCATTTTGAGCATTCGTCTTCTCATTGCAAGCATCTTTCTACCCTTTTGAGCATCTTTTTCCCTATTTTGAGCATCTGTCTCCTCATTTTGATCATCTATTTCCCCATTCTGACTATCCATTTTCCCATTGTGATTATCTATCTCCCCTTCTAAGCATCTGTTTCCTCATTTTCAGCATTTGTCTCCTCGTTCTGAGCATCTATATTCTCATTCTGTGCATTTTTTTACCCATTCTAATCATCTGTTTCCCCATTTTGATAGTTTGTTGGCTCGTTCCCAAGGTTCATTTTCCTACTTTGATAATTTGTTTGACTTGGGTGACCCTGACCTGAACTTGGGTGACCTTGAACTTCACCTTGACTTGGGGGACCCTGACTTGAACTTGGGTGACCTTGACCTTGAGCTTGACTTGGGTGACCCTGACCTTAACTTGGGTGACCTTGACCTTGACCCTAACTTGGGCAACCCTGACTTGAACTTGCGTGACCCTAACCTAAACTTGGGTGACCTTGACCTTGACCTATACTTAGGAGACCTTGACCTTGAGATAGACGACCTTGCCCAGTAGATGGGTGATCTTGCTCCAGAGATAGGTGACCCTGCCCACCAATAGGTGACCTTGTCGTCCAGATAGGTGACCTTGCCCTCCAGTCCAATTCCATCTTTTTTTATCGGTAATCTTCACTTTAGTCCATCTACAGGCCATCCATTCATCATATAAGACATATTTAGAACAACTCTTGGTTAAGCATCCATCATCATTTTCTCGATCCAAATCTCCTAAACATCATTTTAGAGGTTATTATCTGAATTGACCTACGTGTCTAAATCTGATCATCATCATCCACATCTTCTTAGGATCATCATCTATCCTAAGTCATACATCGTCTTCAGCCCAATCAATCCACTTTCAATATCAAGGTGGATTTGGTGCAGAAATCATCTATCTATCCTTCAATCAACACCCTAAGTCATTTAGGGTAATCTCTAAACTTGGTTTAGAATTCCTTTCATCATCCTATCTAATCCATCATTCGATCTTATCAATCATTTCATCAATCGATCTTATCCAATCTAATCCAACCACATCCCTATTCGATCACATAATCAATTTACTTCCATCTTGAGGTAGATTTGGCGTTGTAATCATCCTGTGGTAATCCAATCCCATCAAACCTCTAAACTTGGTTTAGAATCAATCCCATCACATCCTCCGATCATCCTCATTTTAGCTTAACCTGAATCCCAATATGAGATTTAGTCCATCTATATCCAAGATCTTCTTGTATCAAAACAAATATTAAGATCCATTCCTCCATCTTTTTCCAATCTATCTTATTTATCCTTTCATCAACTTTTCTTTCCTTATAATCATCCGTTCCCATCTTTTGAATCCCTATCCATCTAATTCAACATCATGAATCCTTATCCTTCATCATTGCAACCAAAAATAGTAGTCAAGGGGAATCCTAATTACGTTGATGACAATAATGAGAGTCTTGTTGATCAAGAGATATATGACATAGATCCCCTTGATGTTATCATTTCTAGTAAGCTTTCCCCAACCACTTTCCAAAATCCAATCACTCATCTGAGCTATCCCATTATGTCTCCATCCACACCTAATAACACTCCTTATGCTACCTTTTACAAGGGATATCCATTATCTTCATCGCCCATATCTTCATCTTATCCTTCCCCTACATCATCTCCTTATCCAACATCCATGTATTCTTATCCCTATTATAAGCCTCCATCCATGTCCTCCTATCCCACTCCATCATCTCAATACTCCTACTACAATCCACCATCCCAATCTTCCCATCCTAATATGCTAGACCAATATCTCTACTACAATCCACCACCTATATCTGCTTATCCTAATCCATCATCCACATCATCCTATCCTACACCCTAGTCTGCCCATCCTAATCCAACATCCACACCTTTTTATCTTAATCCTACACCCCAATTAACCTATCCTAATCCAACATCCACATCTTCCTATCCTATTCCATCATCCATATCCTCTTGTCTTAATTCACTTCCCAATATTCCTATCTTAATTCCCCATATACTTCCTCCAACATCAATCCACCACCCATGTCTTCCTATTCTAATCCCCTATCCCAATATCCATACCTTAACCCTCCATCTACTCTTGACCCCTCCACTACTCCTAGTCCTCCACCTACTCTTAGTCTTCCATCCAATCATATCCCCCCATCTAATCATAGTCCACAAATCCATAATCCTTCCTCCACTCCTACCGTGCAATCTAATCCTAGAGTAAGTAAGTTTCTCACTCCAGAAGGTCTCCAAGGACTTATGACAAAGAAGATATCCCGAACTACACATCTTGAAGTCATGGAACCATTCCATCCCAATCCGTCATCCATAGTCACTAGTGATGAAACCCTTCTCCATCCACATCTATCATTGTTGTTACCACCCCTCACACCACTCAAATTTTTGAGACCATCAAATCCACCGAATCTATTGAACCCCCATCTTCTACCCTAAGAGCCACTAAACTTTTCGAATATAACCAAACCTAATCGCCACCTCCTACTCCTATATCAACCCAATCCATCAAAGACACACAAGTCCAATCCACTATTCCCACCCCTAGTATTACTAAAATCCATTCCCATGAACTTCGTGAATGTCCCATCCTTCCATCTCCCCTAATTTTGGAGTCCATCCAACATTCCTCCATTATCATGCCTCCTACACACAATGAGTCATGCCAAGAGCTTGATCCAAAGCATACCAACATATCCATTCCTCTTGATCAAGATCATGCCATCCCATCTAGTCCATCTCACTATCTTAGTCCCCCATCCATTCCATCCTATGATCCCCTTGTCACTCAAGATTCCACCGGTCCATCTCATGAGCCCTTATCACTTGCTGCCACAATTCTAGATCTTATCATGTCACCTAATCCATCTCTTGATCTCTTACCACTCACTCCTCCTAATCAAGAAGCTCATATCCCATCATCTTCATCTCATGATCCTCCATTGTCGCCTAAACCTAATATCCACACATAAATTTTATATCCCCTTGGTACTCTCACATTCTCCCATGGTGGTCTCCTTATAGAAGAAAAACAAATCATATATACCACCCATCATCCTTCGCCCACTAATGGACTCACATCATTCTTCCAGAATAACAAAAATCCTATCATGGATCGATGCTCAAGAACATAAACTATCAAGGAAAAGGTTTAGGCCTCATGATCAAGGTATTTTAAATCCCATCCAGGTCAAAGAAAAATTCTATACACAAGGTCTTGGCTGTATCTCTCAAGACTCACAATCCAAAAAATTTGGTACAACCTCTATACATCCTCAACGAGGCTCCTCTAATTGAATAAGAGGCTCCTCCCATCACTCCACCAGATCATCTGATGCCATCCCCCCTCCTCCATCATATTGCCTCAAAACAACCATCCATATTCCTCCTTCATCTACTCCATCCATTTTGGGTCCTTACATCCCTCCATCCACCATACCCCATCCTTCAACTACTCCATCCATTTTGGGTCCTTATGCCCCTCCACCCACCATCACACAACCTCCAAGTACTATGTCTATTTTGGGCCCTTATACCCTAACATCACCTCCTCCATCTCATTCTATTCATCCTCTCATCCATCCATCACCTATCCATGT
This sequence comes from Sequoia sempervirens, assembly GCA_007258455.2. Classification (NCBI taxonomy): domain Eukaryota; kingdom Viridiplantae; phylum Streptophyta; class Pinopsida; order Cupressales; family Cupressaceae; genus Sequoia; species Sequoia sempervirens. Next base: position 293,735,789 of record VDFB02086081.1, read on the forward strand.
CATGAATCATAAACATCCCACTTTCATGTTCCCTAATCAAGATCAACAAAGGCACATATCTACACATCCTCCATCCACACATCATCCCAAAATTCCTACCTCCATCACTCCACTCATATTTCCTCCACATCATCCATCTCCTAGCACCCATCCCATTGTTATTAAAAGCACTTTGGATACCAAAGTAAAAATTCACACAAATCTAAATCCACACAAATCTAAATCCACACAAATCTAAATCCCATCATGTTTCCTTAAGAAGACATGTTGACAAAAAGAAAAATCCAATCCAAAATCCAAATCAAATCCATAGGCCACAAAGGCCCACCAAAGCAAAAATCAAAACCATTTGGATCCCAAAGAGAAGAGATGCAATGCCTTCAAATGAAAAATCTATAACAACATCCAAAGTTGATAATCCAAAAGCTAATCATACACTCCCTCCATCTTCTAAATCTTTATTGGGTCCTTATGTCCCAAAATCCACTATCCCATCTTCTCCATTATCCCCACATTCTTTGTCCATTAATCCTCCTATCCTTTCACCTCCACCACCATATGTGCCAATGTTGGTCCTAAACTCATTACCCCATCACATATCTACCCCATCATTCCATCCACACACTTTCCAACATCCCATCCATTATCCCACATATCTCCCACATCAAATCCCTTTAATCCATTCCCTTGCATAATCCATCCATCTTCATAACCTTGGTTGTACCAACATCCAATAGTCACTTCACACATGGGCTCTTAGTATCTCATATGGCACTTGATGCTTTCATCCTTCATCTATCCCCTTATCAAATGTCTTCTAAATCCACTTATCCATCTCCATCCATATTCTATCCCAAAGTCAAAAAATCTAAAAAAATGTCAAAAAGTCAAAAAAGTCAAAAAAAAAAAGTAAAGAGAAATAATCCGTCCAATGGTGAAAACTTGGAAAACAATTTCCTTGGATAAGTACCATGATGAAAACCTAGAAAATAGGCATCATGAGTAAATTCCCCATCCAACTTACTTCCCCCTTTGGGGGGCAACGACATCCCCTTCACCCATTTCCTCCATCCCACTTATCTATCATATCCCATTTATCCCAACCCCTCCATCCTCCTTGTGATATTGATATTGTTAGGACCAAACATATATACATGCTTTGGACACCTCTTGGCATACATCCCCCTCACCTACACACTATCCTCTTCCTTATCTACATCCATCTACCTTCCCTATTCATCTTTCATGCTAGCATAAATCTCCCTTCCTTATCCATGCATCCTATCCATATCCATCTCACTACCTTATTTCCCCATCCACTTGTCTTCCATCCCTCCTTCGTCCTCAGACATGACATATCTAGAGGGGGCATCCACTTCCTTTGTGACATAAGTCCTTGGAGACATCATCCATCCATCATAACAATCCCTTCCATCTCCCCATCCTTATCTTCCTATCCATACATCACAACAATCCCTTCCATATACCCATCCTTATCTTCCTATCCATCCAAACAATCCCTTCTATCTCCCCATCCTTATCTTCCCATCCAAACAATATCTTCCATCTCCCCATTTGTATCCTCATATCCATCCAAATAATCATTTTCATCTCCCCATCCTTATCTCCTTATCCATTCATCTCTATCCTCATCCCATCTCATAATCCCTTTTCATTGGTATCTGGCTATATACTTCTCCCCATACAATCCAATGTCATCTATCTCATCGTCATCATTCCCCCTTCTTTCACACATCTTTCCAATCTCCTATCACTTGTCATCACTCATCTCCCCATCGTATCATCCTCCCAATTCATCTTTTGATGATTTGGATAACAATCCCATCCCTGAGCTTCATGCAATCACTATCATCCTATCCAATCCACCAGGTCTATCTTGTCTCATCATATCGGTTCCATCTTTTTATCCACTTATATTGATCATCTCATCATCCTTTATCCCTGGTCGGTCATCAGTCTTTTGTCAAACTATATTTCCCTTGCACTTTCACATAGGCAAGGTTGATCATTTGATCCATCCTCGGGGCTTTGCTTTTAGTCCATCTAGTCTTTACATTGATCATCTCCATTTTCCTCTTTCTTCTTTTATCCATGGTATTTTATTGAACTACAAGGGCTCTGCACTTTCACGTAGGAAAGGCTAATCTTTTATCGGACCCTAAGCCCCTAGGTCTTTAGGGTGTGTCAGTATTGTGTCATGTCTCTCATATCTTGTGTCATGTATCTCGTGTTGTGTGCACATCTCTTGTTTCTTGTGTCGTGTCATCAAGTATGTCCATATCTTGCTAGTTCTTCACAAATGAGATCCATTTGTATCATGAGATGCAATCGCTTTTGCATCTCATGCGTCATAATCGATCTTTTAGTTTAGTATCCTTTTTTTGTCTCAACAAGATGCATCCTTCCTAACAGGCCTCATCAACCCCATCCATCCTCTTGATCCTACGGCAAAGGATGTTTTGAAATTGATTGTGATCTTTTGATAATTTTGGATTTTATTTATCATTTGAGCTCCCTATCACAACTTGTCAAGGTCACCATGATCTATCATATCATGGTGTGTTTTGAATAGTAAGCATAGGGGCATATCTTGATCTTTTCTTTGTTGTTTTCTTCCTAGTTGTCCCACGTAGTACTCACCAAGATCCCTGAGGTCTTGTGTTACACTGGGGCATCCTTTTGTGCTTGTGGTTATCCCAATACCTGGCCCGACCAAAGTTATTGTGACTTTGGGGTGTTGGGATAGCCTTATTGTCTATTGTGTATTTTTTATGCATTAGACACTAATTTTCCTTGGTTTACATACCCTGGTACCTGGTGTCTTATGCTATAGCAAAAATTAGTGCTCCAAAAATGGAAAAATGCATTAGGATTGCATTTCATGATCAATTTTGTTGCATAACATTCCAAGAATCTTTTCCTCCATCATTTTCATTCTTTTCATGCATCTTACATCTCAATCCATTCCTCATCCATTCCATCTAACCCAAATCATCTAGTCACATCCTTGGTCTTCTTCCCAGCCTTGCTACAAGCCTTGATCCAATCATCATCATCGAGATGTATCCTTCCCTATCCTTTTTTGTTATCTTGGGATATATCATTCCCACATCGACAACACTCTATCCATCATCAACCCATTTTGTCTTGTTGCTTGATTGGGGAAATATCACCTTTTGTCCTTGCATCTCCTATCACTTGTCATCCTCTCTGTTAGCTCTAAAAAACGTAGGAAAAATACCTCAAGTGGTTTCCAATCTCTTGATACGTTTCAAGGTAACAGATAAGGCCAAATGATTTCAACCTTCTTCTCTTCAAGTGTTGCAAGACCTAGGTAGGTATACCTATATGAATGAGGCATACTTGACTTATGATTATTCCTTAAAGTAATTTACCCACAATGGAAAATGGGAGTGGATAAATGAGATTTATTTTGGTATAGATTGTATAAGCAATATCAAGGCTAAAACTAACATGTTCATATGTAAAAATGAATGAAATTACTAAATAGTGGAACGGTAGAGACTAGTGCCTTTATTGGGTGTGTGGAGTCAAATGAAAGATTTGAAGTAAGTGAATTCTTTCTGGCATATACTCTAATTTTTTGGCATATAAATTTAAGTTTATAATTGGTATAAACATTCAAGAATATGATTACCAAGCTATTCTTAATTATCCAAATGAGATTTCCTAATTACTATGATTGATCAAAAGGATTTAATATTTCCTTGAAAAAACCAATTAATCCAACCATACAGATACAACAAGCGTGCACTAATAAATTCAAAAATGTCCTTGACATATTAGTTTAAATAATTAGAAAACATCAACCTTGAAGACAACTTCAGCAATACTTTTAATTAACACAACAAACAATTGATACTAGGAAAGACATCACCAAATAAATTGAATTTCATTGATATCTCCATAGTTTCATACATGCATCATAGTCTCAAAATTGTAAGACATTCTGATCTACTGTATTTTTTATTTTTCTCTCTGCTATATATTTTATTTGCTACCAAAAATTGGTATTTATACATCAACCACATCAAAGGTCATGTCCATTCATATTCAAATCTCGGGCAATCCTTTTGAGCTTTTACCGACGTTCACCAAATACCCCTGAAGACATTATGTAGTCTCCCCGACACACTGAGTCTCGCCGACAGTTCTATCCCTTCGGTCTTGAATATGTCACTGTAACTCTTGCCGATGAAGCCTATCATTGTGACTTCATGAGTCGGGCAGATGCTCCCCCACTTACATCGTGTCTTGCCAAAAATTTTCCTTCAGTTCATTTTCTAATCACCAAGACATAATAATTCTCCTGCCGATGAAGCAACACTTAGTATGACCTTCATAGCTCTCTCCGACGAAGCTTGTCTCACCAATGAATATTCCCTCTGAACATATCGCTAAGTCCTTACTAATGTAATCATGTCACTATGACATAGGGAGTTGTCAAGACTCCCTGAATTCATCCCGATAGCAATGATAGAATCCTCCCTTGCATTATTGGCAAGACCGAATAAATGCTTCGTGACCTCACTCTGAAGACTCTTGTCTCAGAAACATATCTCTTTGTACTTCGATCAGTAAGACACTTATGTGCTCAATATGACTCACCCCGTTGACTGTTGTCTTGCTAATAGGATCCTCTAGTCGCTGAGACTGCAAACTGCATCATGCGAATATGAATCCTCTGGTTGCTGAGACATTTTTGACCTCTTGCCGATATGCTGAAAAAAGACATACGTTAGTATAAAATGATTTTTTTTGGATCGAGTATGTGCAGGATCATCATGGAAAAAACAGGCCCTTAAGTGGCAAAAAATTCAAAAAAATCAGAGTTAGGAAACTTGACGTAAAAATTTGAATAAGTTATCTATATTATTTCAAAAATATGTAAGAATAGAATATGTAGCAAATTGAATGTAGTTTCTAAACTACTAGGTTTATTTCAAAAAATAAAAAATCTATTTGGTGAAAATTTGAAATTTCAATGTAGTAGTACTTAAATTCTAGGGAAACAATAAGAAGTAGGTGTTTTTCTGACCACCCTAACCACAATAAAATTATAATATTTTTTTATAATATTTTAGATATAAGCAGAGGACTCATGTCTGGATGTGATGCATATTTTTTTGTAATTTTTTTCCAAGTAAATAATTAATTATTATTTTTTTATTACAACTTTTTAAATATATAAAAACTCGCATGTCTAACCACCATAACTTTGTCAAAACTTCATGAAATTCAAATTTTCTTTTCTTATTCCTATAGTATACAAAGCGTAGAATGTGACACATGTTTCATATTCAAAAAACATGATATCGTTTGAAAGCTATAGATGTTTTTCAATCAGCATATCAATTAGGACTTTAGTCGTAATTCAAATAAAAAATGAATAACAATTATTTATTAAATTCAAAGTAAAGAATAATTTATATTGGTGGAAATCTGAGAATCAACTTTAAAAACCCTTTTCGTTTCATCACTTTTGGGTAAAAAAAGTCGTTAGCCACATCAGCCATCATATCACTTACATATTGCCACTTTTTGGCCCATCATGATCCTACACATACCCGATCGGTGAGACCTACAACATGCTACGCCAATATGGTTTATACATCCAAATGCTCAAGGATAGGTGAATTCTATGGGACCAAATAATAAAATATGGGAAAATATGTTATGAAGAGGGGATTCTTATACTTATGGTATGGACTTCTTAGGAAACATATGGGTACAGATAGCCATAAAATTTTCAAAATTTTACAGTTCTAATAGTGGTTCCGTCTAGGGATGAATGATTGTGAGATCATTGCAAAGATCTAGATCTCTAGGTGAGCAGACTAGACATTCAAGGACATGGACTAGTGAGAAAGATGGAACGAAATGGAGATGAACATGATCCTATACTACCGTACATGGAAAATTTTTATTTTAAAAGAAGGAATGTCAGGATTTTCCATGTATTGGCAATTCATGTTCCTTTTATTTCCTAAACTATTGTGCATGGAATTTTTTTTTGAGAGAATTGGAAATAGTTTTCCATGGACTGGCAACCCTTAATCCTTAGTATTGTTCAAGAGAAAAGTACTTCAAGAATTTCCCATGTATAGGAAACTCATGTTCTTCACCAGTCATTTATTGTAAGTAATATCAATCTTCTCCCTTCTTACCAACAACAAAAAGGGTCCCAGCCATGGAGCTTCAAATTTCCCATGTTTTGCCTTCTCCTAACACATTTCATTCCACATTAGCACCAGATCATTTTATTCAAATTTTCTATCATTTTCCCTTTTATCAAACAAATACTTCATTTGTGCCTACAATTTCACATTCTGGTTTTGAGCTATTCTTCTTATCTCATCAAGTTTAGCCATATGCTCCATTCTTTCTTCCATTGACTCTGGAATATCTATATCTTCCTAAAGGATAAACTTGTAAACTGGTAACAAATTTTGTAAAGGCATCCTAGCTTGTGTTCCATATACCAATTCAAATGGGGATTTTCCAATTGCCTTTTTCATAGTTATCCTATCAGCCCACACAACCATCTTCAATTTTGAATCCCAAGCCTTTTTATTCCCACCTAGCATTATCCTTATGATTTTCAGAAGACTTTTGTTACTAGAATATGCCTGACCATTAGCTTGTGGATGGTAAGGAGCTACATAAGAAATAGTAATTCCATGCATACTGCAAAAATATTTGAATTCATCATATCTAAAACACATCCCATTATCTATAATCAATCTTAATGGTGTACTGAATCTAGTAATAATGTTATCCATTAAAAAATTGATCACAACTTTATTGGTTGTTTGCTTGGTTGGAACTGCCTCTACCCATTTGGTGAAGTAATCAGTAGCTACCAGTATCCACTTATGTCCTCCACTTAATTTCTCTTGTATCTCTCCAATAAAATCAATCTCCCACTGATGAAGAGGGGCTTCAACCTGTAAAGGTCTAAGTGGTAAAGCTCCTTGATACTTCATTTTCCCTAAGAACTTTTGACATGCTTCACATCTTCTTGCGTATGAAAAAGAATCATTAAAGACTTTTGGCCAGTAATAACCTGCCCTAAGAATCTTATGTGTAGTTGTCTTTGCAGAATAATAACATCTTGTCCCTATTTTTACAAAACAAATCACCTTCCATAAACACATGTTTTGATGCACTTCATGTATCTAAGGTAATACATGATGTCAGTATATGAAGAAGTATTCTCAATACTCACAATTGCATTTCCTTCATCTTCTGCATTACAAACTTGATTTGTTTCAATATTTTTTTCTACCATTAACTTGGCCAAGCCTTGGCCTCTCACTAATTTGGTGATTGTATTTCCATATCAAATTATTGAATTTTATTAATCCACCTGCATCTCTTTCCTGTCACTTTTGAATACGTCAAGATATCCTTAACAACTACATGAGGGACATAAGAAATTACCTTAGCTCCAACAGGATACAACCTAAAATACTTTATGGCTTTTACCAATGCAAATGCTTGTTTTTCCATTATATCATATTTCAATTTTGACCCTTGCAATGACTTGTTGAAAAATGACACTGGATGCTCATGACCTTCCTCATTCTTCTGTAACATAATAGCATCTATAGTGTGCAATGAAGCAAATGAAAATATTTGGAAGGGTTTTGCAAAATCTAGAGATTTAAGGATAGGGGCTTCTTTGATGGCCTTTTTCATGGATATTAAAGTTTCCAGTGCTTCTGAAGTCCAATCTATTTTTTTTCCATTCCTTAGCATCTTTGATATGGGCTTAATAATTTCAGAAAAATTAGACACAAACCTCCTAACAAATTTGATCTATCCAAAAAATGACTGGATGGCCTTGATAGTTTTAGGAATAGGGACTTTATCTACGGCCTCAACCCTCTCAGGATCTATTCTAATTCCATCCTTTGACACAATATGTCCTAAGAGTTTTCCCTCTGTGACTGCAAAATGACATTTTTTAGGGTTCAAACTAATACCATATTCTAGAGATTTAATAAATATTTTTTCCAGATGTTCTACATGATCTTCAACCCTTTTTGAATAAGCAGTAACGTCATCTTGATATACAATCATTATAATGTTAATCAAGTTTGCAAATGCTACGTCCATGGCTCTTTGAAAGGTGGCACCTACATTTGTGAGACCAAATGGCATTATCACATAAACATATGTTCCCCATGGGGTCGTAAAAGTTGTCTTGTACTACTTAGATTCTTTGACTTTGACCTGATTGTAACCAAAGAACTCATCCATCATAGATAACAGCTCACACCATGTTACTTTATGTAGTACAACTTCCATATTAGGTAAAGGATAATTATCCTTAAGAGATGCCACATTTAGATTTTTGAAGTCCACAAAAAATATAATATCCCTATTCTTCTTCCTCATAGGAACCAGTTTTGAAACCCATGTTGAATGCCTGATTGGTTTGATGATACCCCCATCTCTAAGCTTTACCAATTCCCCCTGCATTTTTGGTTCAAATGTTGGTTAATAGGTCTTTTCCTCTACCTAAATGGCTTTGCATCTAGTTTCAACGGGATTTCATGTTGAAACAAATATTCCCTATATGCTTAAAGATCTTCATAGGACCATGCAAACACATGTTTATATTTTCTCAATAATGCAATCAATATTCTTCAAATTGTTAGGCCTATTTTCTTCCCTATGTACACCTTTCTTGGTGCCAGCTCAATCCCTAAGTTGACCTCTTCAATATCCTTCCTCTTGACCGGTGTCTGCTTCATGAGGGACTGATCACTTCCATCATATACCCTCTCCAATGCTACTAGCCCTTTGGGAAGCTTATTAGTTCTAAGCTATAAGACCTCCTTCCTGAATATTGTTTGCTTTCCATCTGTTTCTTCTACAAAAGCATTGAAATAAATTTCTTGAGCTTCATATTGATCTATACAGTAAGTAAATTTCAAGAGGTAAGCATCATCATTAAAAACTTGCCAACTGTATATATTGTCAGGCACAATAGGTATTGTTTTGAACTCAATTTGAGACACTCCAGCCAGTGTGATGCCATCTCTTCTTAGTGCTACATTGGCTAAAAATTCTTCCATTATGTTTTTCAACCTATCCATCGACTCCATGGAGAAAGCATCAAATAACTTAATTGTGTCCCATACAACATTCCTATATTGCTTCAACCTCTTGTGTTTTGCTGCTTATTTTGATTTAACTTGATAAAAAACTAGCTTGAAATCTCCTAGAATAGCTAGAAACTTAATCTTATGTTTTACAACCATATTCAAACCTATCAATAAAGCTTCATACTCTACCACGTTGTTTGTACATTCAAATGCCAGCAAAAATGAATATTTAAATGTAACTCCTTCAGGTGAAACAAATACTATTCCTGCTCAATTACCTTCTTGGCTACATGCTCCATCAAAGTAAATTTTCCACATGCCATCACAAACTTTTGCAACATGTTTATCAATTGGATCAACATTGACTAATTCTAGCTAGGCTGGTTCTATCTTAAAATTCCCAAGATCCACATCACAAAAACAATTGACTTGGTCTTGAGGTGCACAATCTACAATCTGGTTCATCCTTGGCTCCCTATACAACCTAACTTCCTGGCCATTCACTAGAATTGTTGCATAAGATAAATAAAATTGGACATTCCCCCAAACCGCTTATGTCCCTTGTCTTGATAGAAGCATCCAAAACTGTGGAGGGGTATCAATTATAGTTATATCTATATTATAGGCCACCTGCGGATAAGCAACTAGTTTGACTTCAACATCTTTCATAACACCTACTACTGGAACATGCTTGCTATCCATTGCATAGCACTTCCCTTCATTAGTATCTACCCACATGCCAAGCTATTTCATAACTCCCATTGGCATAATATTGATAGCAACACTAGATTCTATCATGCAATTCCTTAGGGTATGTGCAGGATCATCATGGAAAAATTAGGCCCTTAAGTGCCAAAAAATTCAGAAAAATCAGAGTTAGGCAACTTGATGTAAAAATTTGAATAAGTTATCTATATTATTTCAAAAATATGTAAGAATAGAATCTGTAGAAAATTGAATGTAGTTTCTAAACTAATAGGTTTGGTTAACAAAAAAAAAATCTATTTGGTGAAAATTTGAAATTTTAATTCAGTGGTTCTTAAATTTCAGGGAAAAAACAAGAAGTAGGTGTCTGTCTGACCACCCTAACCACAATAAAATGATAATATTTTTTATAATATTTTAGATATAAGTAGAGGACTCATGCCCCGATGTGATATATTTTTATAATTTTTCCAAGTAAATAATTAATTATGATTTTTTATTACAACTTTTTAAAAAATATAAAAGCTCTTATGTCCTACCTTAACTTAGTCAAAACTTCATGAAATTCAATTTTTCTTTATCTAATCTTATATTATATAAGCATAGAATGTGACACATGTTTTGGATTCAAAAAATGTGATACTGTTTGAAAGCTATAGATGTTTTTCAATCAGCCTATCAATCAAGACTTTAGTCATAATTTGAATAGAAAATGAATAATAATTACTTATTAAATTCAAAATAAAGCATAATTTATATCGGTGGAAAGCTGAGAATCTCCTTGAAAAACCCTTTTCGTTTCATCAATTTTGGGTGAAAAAATAGTCATTAGCCACAATCCCAACATATTGCCTCTTTTTGGCCCATCATGATCCTGCACATACCTCTCAATAGTTTGTTGTTTATAAGCAGCGTGGTGAAAAGAGGATCAACTTGTGGGGAATTTACCAATACATCATTTAGAAACACTTCTGGGACAATCACCTTCTCTTGCTTATTAACTATTTTAGTGGCCATCTGATTTTCAAAACTTGTACTTTTCTCATTTCCATTTGATATCAATTGAATTGCACTATTCCTATACTCCTTAATTTTCATCATCTCGAGCAATGGGAAAGACATTTTTACCTGAGATAAAGCCTAAGTGAAATCAAAAGATTAACCCTCTACCTTCATCATTTTCCTTTGCTCTAATGTTTCTCCTTTGCTTTCTTCCTTTTCCCTTTTATTTGATTGATCAGTCTTCTACTTTTCTTTGTATAACTCTTTATCTTCCTCCTTTTGAACAAGCTTATGTTCATTCTTATCATGTTGCTTTTTTTTTCTTCAAAACTCTTGGTGTTACTTCTTTATCTTTCATAAATATTCCCCTAGGAACACCTTTTTCATTCATTGTCCTATTTCTTAATAGTACTTGATCTTTGCTTGTTCAACTATAGCAATAGTTAACCTCTTTATTTCCTCTTTAGTGGGTCTCCTCATATTGCATTGAGTAGGCACCTCAGCAGAGTGATATTCTACAATATTTTCTTCAAAATCGGAAAAACTTGTTGTTCATCCATGTGGACATTGCACCTTTGATTTGAAACATCATATTCACATCCTTCATCTTCTGAGGATGAATATCTCTCCTCAACAGGTTGATAAGTATTTGAGGTCAAATACATTGTGTGATCCTCTCCATTGTTACCTGCTAGAATTCCTTCTTTTTGCATTTCTTGGGCTACAACACAGTGGTCTGGGGAATGTGGCCCATCACAAACTTCACACCAAAGATTATTATTGACCATATGCGCTCCCTTCTTCCTTAATGGATTAGGTGTTTCTTTTTTCTCAGGTCTATCTATTATAGGTTTTCCATCCTTCTAATTTGTATTGTAAGGCATGTCATGTAACCGAGGACTCTCATTTTTATACATGTTCTCATGTTTGTACTGATAATTATTGACTTGCTGAGGAACCCTAGGATTATCTCTCTTACTGATCATCCCAGTAGCTTTCTTGTTATTTTCAATGGTTAGTGCTATCCTTTGGGCTTCAGCTAAATCTCTTGGAAACCTATTTCTTAGTTCATACCCTATTTTTGGATCGAATGCATTCAAATAAATACTCAATGTTGTAGAGTCTGGAAACTTTGACCTAGGTGGTATCTTATTCTTCAATTTGTTGAATCTTTGGTTAAAATCATAAATTGACTCATTCTGATTTTTCTAAATTTGTACTAATTCATGAAAAGTAGCATCTAGTGCACATAGATTTCCATACTATTCAAGAAATAGATCCTGAAATTCTTGGATAGAATCAACAAAAGTTGTTGGTAGGCTATTGAACCAATCCCTAGCCTCTTCGGTGAGTGACATCATGAACAACCTCATATGCAAAAAATTAATATATGGTATATCCAAATCTTGGACAAAAGCATTAAAATTCCTCAAATGATCTTCAACAGTAATTGCACTACTCCCTGTAAACTTAGGAACAAGACTTCTCCAAATATTATCCATAGCGTAAGGATATAATTGAAACCCTCTCGAATCAAGCTATCTAATCACTATTGTGTATTGCTGAGGGGGAGGGTTATGTAAGTGTTGATACTAGTACACTGGATTATTGTATTGTGTATGAAGATGTGGCACATATTGTTGACCATGAGGTGGTTGTGCATTTGTATGTTGTGATGCGGTATACAGTGGATGGTTTGGCTACATGTATTTATTTCCTATTTGACTTTGAGGAGCCTTTGGCTAATTTGAAGGCTCTGCATAATTTTTTCCATGATTATGAGGTGGTACATACTTTGAAAGACTAGTTGTCTGAGCCTTAATTTGGGCTTCCTACAATTTCATGTCTTGGAGTTCCTTTATCTTTTGGCGCCTTTGTTGTTCTAGTTCTTCTTTTTCTCTTTCTACTTCTTGTTTCTGAAACTCCAATTGTATGTCTAATTCTTTGTTAGTGAAGAACTCAAAATTTTCTTGAGGGATTACATGACCAATAGGCTCATTTTGGTTACCCTCCATTCTTTTATCATTTTCCTGTTGATACGTAACTCTCTCAGCCTCGAGTTTGGCCTCAAATTCCACCTGTTTCTAAGGATTATAAAAAGTATTTCTTTTTTCTTCAGGAGTACAAGGTTCTCCACCTAAAATATCTCTCCATGTATCATAATGGTCATATGTCTCACAATGTGGTCTTGATGCTTTGTCTTTGTCCATAATGCACATGTCATCAGATATCTTCTTACCCTTATCATCCTTGTGTGTCCACTTACTATTGCCAGTAGGACCTCCTTTGTATTGGGGTCTTCTACCAATCATGTTGAATTGATGCAATGCTTTTGTCAGAGTCGCCACTCACTTTCTTAAAAGTGAGAAAAGATGAGATATTCTTGATTTTATCCCCAACGGAATCACTTTTTTCTAAAAATTCTCAAATTATGAATCTTTCTTCAATGACTCTATATGATGGTCTTCAATCAGATATTCTGCAAATGATTTCCCCAGTAGAGTCACCAATATGTTAGCTATCAAAAACACAAGAAAAATACCTCAAGAGGTTTCCAATCTCTTCATATGTTTCAGGGTAACAGACAAGGCCAAATGATTTGAACCTTCTTCTCTTCAGGTGCTGCTAGACCTAGGTGGGTATACCTATATGAATGAGGCAGACTTGACTTATGATTATTCCTTAAAGTAATTTACCCACAATGGCAAATGGGAGTGGATAAATGAGTTTTATTTTGGTATAGACTGTATAAGTAATATCAAGGCTAAAACTAACATGTTCATATGTAAAAAATGAATGAAATTACTAAATAGTGGAATGGTAGAGACTAGTGCCTTATTGGGTGTGTGGAGTCAAATGAAAGATTTGAACTTCTTTCTGGCATATACTCTAATTGTTTGGCATATAAATTTAAGTTTATAGCTGGTATAAACATGCAAGAATATGATTATCGAGCTCTTCTTAATGATCCAAATGAGATTTCCTAATTACTATGATTGATCAAAAAATTTAATCTTTCCTTGAAAGAACCAATTAATCCAACCATACAAATACAACAAGTGTGCACTGACAAATTGAAAAATGTCCTTGACATATCAGTTTAAATAATTAGAAAACATAAACCATGAAGAAAACTTCAACAATACTTTTAATTAACACAACAAAAAATTGATACAAGAAAATACATCACCAAATCAATTGACTTTCATTGATATCTCCATAGTTTCATACATGCATCATAGTCTCAAAATTGTAAGACATTCTGATCTACTGTATTTTTTATTTCACTCTCTGCTATATATTTTATCCACTACCAAAAATTGGTATCTATACATCAACCACTTGAAAGGCCGTGTCCATTCATATTGAAATCTCAGGCAATCCTTTTGATCTTTTACCAACATTCACTAGATACATGTGAATGCATTATGTAGTCTCCCCGACACACTAAGTCTCACTGACAGTTCTATCCCTATGGTCCTGAATATGTCGTTGTAACTCTCGCCAATGAAGCCTATCATTGTGACTTCATGAGTCAGGCAAATGCTCCCCTGCTTACATGATGTCTTGCTAAAAATTTTCCTTCGGTTCATTTTTTTATCACCAAGACATAACAATTCTCCTGCCGATGAAGCAACCCTTAGTATGACCTTCATAGCTCTCTTCAATGAAGCCTGTCTCACCAATGAATATTCCCTTCGAACATATCTCTAAGTCCTTACTAATGTAATCCTATCACTGTGACATAGCGATTCGGCAAGACTCCCTAACTTCATCTCGATAGCAACCATGGAATCCTCCCTTGCATTATCGGCAAGACCAGATAAATGCTTCGTGACCTCACTCCGACGACTCTTATCTCGGCGAAATATCTCTCTGTACTTCGATCGGTAAGATACTTATGTGCTCGATATGACTCACCTCGATGACTATTGTCTTTCCAATAGGATCCGCTGGTCATTGAGACTGCAAAATGCATCATGTGAATATGAATCCTCTGGTCACTGAGACATTTATGACCTCTTGCCGATATGTTAAAAAAAGACATGCGTTAGTATAAAATAATTTTTTTTTGGATCGGTGAGACCGGCAACATGTTACACCAATATGGTTTATACATCTAAATGCTTAGGGACAGGTGAATTCTATGGGAACAAATAATAAAATATGGGAAAATATGTTATGAAGAGGGGATTCTTATACTTATGGTATGGACTTCTTAGGAAACATATGGGTACAAACAGTCATAAAATTTTCAAAATTTTACAATTCTAACACTCTCTATCCTTAACTTTACATCATCTTCCTCAAATACCCTTTCATTGTCTCATCCATTTTGAGAGCACACTCGTGTTCTCTTGAACCCACATGTCCTCTCGAGGGGGCATCCTCAATCCCTAATCTTCATCTTCACCCCCGTCATCTTTCTTCCTAGTCACTACTATGAATGAATGGGGCATCTTATCCAATCTAACCATCTTCTTCTTGGTCCTATCTTTTAATCTTCTTTGAAATGATGCTACTTTGTAGCACCATCTCAAAGAGGGGTAAAATGTAGACATCCAAATTTCACCACTCTCACATGGTCAAATTTGTCCCCTTTACTCGTCTATTCCATCAATAATAATTAAATAATTTAATATTTAATTAATATTCCCCCTTCCCCTAAGGTTCCTAAAATATTCAATTTAACAATTAAATACTTTACCTTTCATCCTTCTCTAAATTAAATAAAAATATATCAATTTATTTAATTTAGTCACTTAACCTTTTTGAATTTAAATCAATTTTAAATTTACTCTTTTCTCTCTCCTTGTCAAATATTCCATAATCTTATTCTAATATGGATTATTTTAATTAATCCATAATTAGGATGTGCACACCTTAAACCAAGATTAATGTCACATCCTCCATATTTGTCCACTTGTCTCTAATCCCTCATTAATCTTCTTAATCACCTGTTTGCACAACCTTAATCTAATCACATGCCATCTTTGGTATGTTCTCCAAGTCAACCTTTCATAAGTTCTCTTCCTTTTAATCCTTGACCTCTTCCCCATGTGAATTAAAAATTCACATTTATTCATTCAATGCATTTCTCTTCCCCATGCAAGTTGTTGGGAAATTATAGATTCTCTCACTTGTCACATCAATCACATGGGAGAAGAACCTCATTTATAAGGACCTTATCTTATCCACAAGGTACTTCCAAGCATGTGAATTTAAAATTAACATTTATTCCCCCCAAAACTTCTCTCATCCCCATGATGATAAGAGAGGACTTTCTAAAATTCCTCACTTTTCACCATCACCCTCATATGGGGACAAGAACTTCCTTTTTGAGGAAATATCCCCTAATCCCAAGGTACTTGCAAGTAACTCCACCTCACATGTCCTCTTTCCAACTCACCTATCCTTGTGACACCTCCTCTTCCACATGGCGAGATGTGAGGGCTTGTGAGTCCTCAACTCACCACATCCCTCTATCTTGCCCATGTTGACTAAATCCTAGTCGTCCAAATCCCTAGAGGCCTTTCCCCTAAAATAGAGGATTTTTGGATTCATTTTCTCATTAGGCACTCATCTATTGAAGATATCCAACTCTCAAGCTCAAGAAATATCATACTCTCATCCTCCATTGTTGAATCTGCAAGCTCATCTTGCACTCATTTTGTTTATCTTATCACATACCCACTTGCATAATTTTAATCCTCATCACCTCTAGATCATTTTTCATATCATTTTAGGTGATTTTCCTTGAAGGATCACACATCTTATCAACATAAAAAGGCCAACCAAAAATATCAACTTGAACAAAGGTATAATCATTGCTTTATCTTTCTTTGTTTGAGTTCAACTTAGGCTAATCTTGAGGTTGTGTTGTGTTGTTTCCTCTTTTTCATTTCTTTGTGTTTTGCATCTTTTAGGGTAGTGGATGATGCTACATCACAAGGTCAATTTTTGAAAAGTAACAAGCTCCTCCCAAACAATCCATAAAATCCTCCATTCTAGGTATGGGAAACCTATACCTTATAGTGATTTTGTTGAATGTCCTTGAATTAGTGCACATTCTCCATTCTCCACCTTTTTTAAGTGCCAACATAGTAGGGACAACACATAGACTTAAAATTTCCCTTATGAGACCCTTATCTAGAAATTCTTGTAATTGTTTCCTTATCTCTTCATTTTTTTGAGTCATTTTGTAGGCAACCTTATTGGGTAAGTTTGCACCTGGTATAAAGTCTATGTGGTGGCTCACATCCCTTATAACTGGCAAAGAAATAGGGAGCTCATCAACAACAATGCCTTGATACTTTTTCAACAAGGTTTGGACTTCTTTTGGCACACCTTCAAGCTTTGTTGTTGTCATAATAAATTTAGGTCTGATTACAATTGCATACCCATGTCCACCTTCTTCTTTCATAGTTTTCAAGAACTCTTTTTCCCCTACCAACATGATACTTGACCCAACTTGAGTATCTACATTTTCAACTTGCAAAGGCATGAGGGTCAATGAGACTCCATCTTTTTCAATCACATATATGTTTTTTTGTCCATCATGTTTTGCTTTTATGTCATACTACTAGGGTCTTTCTAATAGTAGATGACAACATCCATTGGGATGATGTCACAAAAGATCTTGTCTTTATACCCCCAATGTAAAACTCATCCCATGTTTTTTCATTAACCAAGACTTGTTGACCCTTATTTGGACAAGAAACCTTGTAAGGTGTGGGGTGTGGGATTCTCTTCATCTTTAGTGTTTCAACCATCTCCAAAGAAACTAAATTATTAGTAGAACTAGAATCTACAAAATCCTTACATACCTTGCCTTGAGATTTGAAAGTGGTTCTAAACAATGACTTTCGTTGTGGAGGCTCCTTTACCACAAGAACCCTGAGGACTATTCTCCTCATCAATAGATTTTCTCCAACCTCTAGAGTAGCATGTTGAGAAGGAGATTTAACACTCTCAAAATCTTCCTCTTGCACCAACTGTGTTCTTTCACCACCATGAGATGTAGAAGGTTGTTTCTCTAGGCACTTACATACTTGATCAAAAAATTGATTGCACTAATAGAATCTTCCAAAGAAGGTATTTGAACCTCTGCCTTGTCATCCAAATCTTCCTCTACCATTATGTCTTCTACCTCTAAGACCACCTCTTGACTTTGAGCTTTGATCTTGGTTACCACTTGTTTCACCTTGTGCTTTTTGTGATTGTCCTCTTCCACCAAAGGATCCTCTACCCTTGAAGTTCTTTCCTCTTCCTCTACTTTTTCTTTCTTTCCTTCTTTTCAACTTATCCTCTTCCCTAACATCCAATTGAAAGCACTCTTCCATTGTTCTAGTGGTGGCAAGACTCAATTCATCCTGAATATTGAACCTTATCCCATTCATATACCTTGCTATCTTTTCAACTTCATCTTCAACATGACCTGCTCTAATGCTCAATTTGTGAAACTCCTCTGTGTAGGCCATGGCATCCATTTCATTTTTCTTTAGGTTTTACAACTTCCTGAATGTTTGAATTGCATGATCACCAGGAAAGAATTGACTCTTAACCTTAGACACCATCCTATCCCATGAATTTATTTTTTCTTTTCCCTTTCTCACTCTCTCTTCCTATACATAGTTCCACCAAGTTAGGGTATGTCCTTTCAATATAGTTTTTGCAAACTTCACCTTTTGTTCTTCTGCTACCTCCTTGTATTCAAAATAATTATCTAGGGAGTCAACCCAATCCAACACCTCTTCACTATCCATCTTCCCACTATACACGGGAAATTCCATTTTCACTTTAGAAACATCCTCCCTGATATCCTTCAACATCTTAACCATCCTTCTCTCATCAAGATCCAACTCTTGCTCTTGGGATCCTCCTAGAGGGTTTTCATTTTCACCCCCTTCCACTTCCTCTCAGTCACTCTCATCTTCAGTGGCCTTACCTCTTCTTTGGTTTGTTTCCAATGCTGCAAGTCTAGCTAAAAGAGCTTCTTGAGACTCCATCATTCTTATTTCTCTAGCAACAACTCCATTTCCTTTAGGAGGCATCTTGTCTCTTCAAATTGCAACTTTTCCTTCTTCAAACTTTAACATGTTTCCTTCAAAATATTGAAACATATGCTATGATACCAATTTTATTTATAGAAGGTTGGAGTTTATCCAATCAATCTTGATCAATCTTTCCACTTCGAAGACCCTAACTTGGTGTTTTCCCACAATTTCCTCAATTTTGCTTATAGCACATCAAACAGTGAAAGTTCAACATATCTTTTAGATAATGCCTTAAACCCATTAATTGGTTACCATTTTGAATACCCTTTATGCTCCTCTTTAACATATCTAATTTGTGTATGGACTAGTATCAGAACACCTCCTTCAAAAATGGACTGCTATGCTGCCCTTAAGCCTAATTAGGCCTCTTTTACAAAGCAATTATGTGATTTTCCTTTCCAAATCTTCAATATTCACTCCAAGGCTTTAGAAATATCAGATGGGGTCTAAAACAACAGATTTTATCCACTATAACTTCTACAAAATCACCAACTATCAAAACCCTACCTCTACCTATCAATTCAAGCCTAATACATTGAGATATTAAGCTAGGGATTTCACAAATAGGGCCCTAACTCCATCCCCTACATCTACAATCACTACCAAAATGAAAAAAATCTTAACTAAAACCATTTGACTAATTTGTAAAGATTTCCACCAGTGGAATGGTCCTTTATTCCATTTTTTGCTAATAAACCCTCAAAACTAGGGTTTCTAACCCGTTTCTAGTAAATTGCTTACAAAATCCTTCAAACCTTATGAAAACAATGGAAACCAAAGCCAAAATATGTTTAACACACTCCTACATTAATTTGAATCAACTTCACATTATTACTAGGCCATACAAGCCGTACAAACTTATTGTAGCAACAAATTTCAATGAAAAGACACAAAAAAGTGAAGTTTTCTTATTGCTTGTGCACCAAAAATGTCTCCAGAAGAATGCCTCAAAGTTTACAAGGAATATTTAAACTTTTACAACACAAAACCAATGGTTCATAACCACTTTTTAAACCAAATGACCGTTAAACTTCCAAAAGCAACAAAAAGTGCAAAGTTGTAATGCAACTTTTTACAACATTTGCAAAATATGACAACTCTTAACTCAAGCGACCCCACATGAATCATTACATTGAAAATGATATAAATATACCTTATTACACCAAAATTAAACTCAACAACACAAAACTTAGAATTATACCAAAATTTGCAACCTTAGACTAGGTGCCCATGCACCACTAAGAAATCCCTACATTTTAACTAATTGCATAAGAGTTGTGAAAATTTAACTGTTTGCATAAAACCTTCAAAATATCTAACTTAGGTTGCAAATATTACTTCAATTTTTTGACCTTTACAATGAGGAGAGTTTCTAAACTTATAGAAAGAAATAAAATCATGTCCTCTTCTTTCAAAAAATCATAATCCATAAAATGGGCTCCTAGATCCACAATCATAGGGATGCTTCTATTTGAATTGGATTCTTCACTTTGTCAAAAATACCAGTGTGAGGAGTGGCACTGCTTTCTTGGTCTATTAAAAATGATCTAGAGTTAACTTCTTATCAATGGGATGCCTGGGAGAAGTTGACTTGTTGACTTTATCCTTTTCTAAAAAATGGAATATTCTCTTCTCACTTGCTAGTATCCTTTGGAAATACATCATGTTCATCATAAATATTAAAAATCACCTCTAGAACCTCTTCCTCCAGTCCATCAATTCATTCTACCTTGAACTTAGTCTGTTCAAATTCCCTTGCGACCACAACAACTATTTTTTGCAGTTGCCTGATATCTTTTATGGCCCAACAAGTCTCAAACTTAATTATCATTAGCTTATATAGAAGATTCCCTTAAGGACCATCACCTTCTTTTATCAATTGTTCCAACCGTTCACCCCAATTATCCTTTATTTCATGCAGTGAATTCAACTATCCACATTGGGGTAAATCCTTAGTTGTGACCTATGTAACAATTTCCTCGAATATGCCTGTCTAATTCCTTATGTCATATTGAGCCTTAAGGAGAATCATTTTGTGTTCAATGAGTATTTTAGACTTGAAGTAATGATGTTGATGGCTTTCTTAAGATATTTTGAATCTTCGTCACCTAATATCCCCAATTGAATCAACATTTCCTTGGGTGTTCTATCAATAGTTTCCAACCCTTTTAAGAATTTTCTATACTTTTCCTCTTCTTCCCACCATTTATTTGCACGCTCTTTGATTTATTTAAGAAGAGGGTATGTGTAGGATCATGATGGGCCAAAAAGTGGCAATATGATGTGTATGTGGCTAACAACTATTTTTTACCCAAAATTGATGAAACAAAAAGGGGTTTTAAAGGAGATTCTTAGCTTTCCAGCAATATAAATTATGCTTTACTTTGAATTTTATAAGTAATTATTATTCATTTTCTATTCAAATTATGACTAAAGTCCTGATTGATAGGTTGATTGAAAAACATCTATAGCTTTCAAATGGTATCACATTTTTTGAATCCAAAACATGCGTCACATTCTATGCTTTGCATACTATAGGATTAAAAAAAGAAAAATTGAATTTCATGAAGTTTTGACCAAGTTAAGGTGGTCAAACATACGAGTTTTTATATTTTTTAAAAAGTTGTAATAAAAAATTCATAATTAATTATTTACATGGAAAAAAATTGCAAAAAAATATGCATCACATTAGGGCACGAGTCCTCTACTCATATCTTATAAAAAAATATTATCATTTTATTGTGGTTAGGGTGGTCAAACAAACACCTACTTCTTATTTTTTCCCTGAAATTTTAGTACCACTCCATTGAAATTTCAAATTTTTAGTAAATAGATTTTTTTTTCAAACATACCTAGTAGTTTAGAAACTAAATTCAATTTGCTACAGATTCTATTCTTACACATTTTTGAAATAATACAAATAACTTATTCATTTTTTTACGTCAAGTTTCCTAACTCTAATTTTTCTAATTTTTTTGCCACTTAAGGCCCTGTTTTTCCATGATGATCTTGCACATACCCAAGAGTGTGGGATTCATCATATTATTTATATCCTTCTTCTAGGAGCTTCTCAATTTCCCCCCTTGAAAGAACTGAACCAATTATCAAACCATGTCAACTTTTCATGTTATTCAACTCATCTACTTCCTTCCAGATCATGAGCACGGGTACCTCCAAAGATTTAGGCTACTCTATGGTTGATGAGGTAATCTCTTTTAAATACTTCTTCATTTGTCCAAATTCTGATTTCACCTTATCCTTGACCTACTTATCCTTTTCCATTTGGGACTTGGTTGAAGTAGTTACAAAATCTAGTAGTGACATTTGCTGATTACGGGTTTGTTTTCCCAAGTTGACTATGCTCAATTGATAGTTTGCAGCTCGTAGTTCTCTATCATCCTTATCAATGGTATGGGTTGCAATCTCTACAATTAGATCCCCTCTGGCAGTTAGCTTGGTAGAATGTATAGATATTGGATTTTTCTTAGGCTTTACCTTCTCAACCTCCTTAATCATTTCATCCCAGCTCACTGGTTGAGCTTGAACCTTCTACCTCTTTTCTAAGTTCAACTTTAGTTAGGTTGGAGTACTTAGTGAAGTCACTATTTGTTGTGCACTTGGGGGTGTTGGCTTTGGATGGGGGGGAGGTAAATAAGTTGTTCTGATTTGTGGTACAAATGACACCTTTTGCTGCTCCAAATTTTCTTTATCAACTTTCTCTTTTTCCCTCTTCTCTAGCTCTACTTTAATATCAACAATATTTTTAAGCTCCATTTCTTTCTATCGAGCTTCTTCTTCTTCTTCACGAGCCAATTCTTTGATAGCTTGCTTCTATGTACTCTCCAATATCCCTCGCTACTCTTCTTCAGTTAGGACATGGCTCATCTCTTCTTCATTCCAAAGGTTTCCTCCTCCCACATCTACATCCTCTTCTTCAAACTCTTATTCATCTCATTCCTTTTCTTTAGGTAAGTCCTCCCGAAGGGGAGTCTCTTCAGAATCAGATGAGAGGGGGGATTATGTGACATCTATTACTGGAGGCTCTTCCCCTTCTTTAATTGTTGTTCCTATAGTGGTTGGTGTAGTAGAAGGGGTTTCCCCTAATTTGTAGATGAGCAATAGAAGGACCTTCCTGAGCAGTTTTTATTTTTGGGTATTCAGTGGAAAGGGCTTCAACACCAAGACCTGAAACAACCCCAACAGTAGCAGCTTCATAGGTAACTTTAGCCTGCTTTAAGGCTACTATAACCTTATTCATTGTAACTTATTCTTCTTCTTCTGATTCTTCTGCTTGTCAAGAATGCTTCTTAGTCTTCTTATATTTCTTTGTCTTAGCAATTGAGGATTATTTGACTTGTGAATCCTTCCTTTTCCTTGTAAATTTGCTTTTGGGGGGGCAGTTGAGGCATATGTCGATCCATTTTATGCTTCTATCAATAACCACCTATGAAATCTTATTTATGTCAAACTTCTCCTTTTCCATCCAATTGATGGCATTCACTTATTTGGTTGCAATTTGATCTTCCTCATATTGAGGATCGAGGAGGACACCATCATCTGATAACCCTTCATGTATATCTTCTTTGATATTAAAGTCCCTCATTCGAGGAACAATCATCCTCTCATACCTCTTTTTCTTAGCCGAAAATTGATCCTACAAGTTGGCCCATAAATCTTTAAAGTGATCTTCATGATAAGGAAATAAGGAAGCATATATCTCATTCATCCTCTCCTTTAGGTCAAAGTTCCTCCTTTCCTCATTAAATTTTAGGTTGTAGCTCTAGAACTCTTTTGTTGCAGCCTTGGCTAATACTATTGATTGACATGAGTAAAAACCTAGTTCAATAGGAAAAGAATGAAACCCTACCTTGTGTTTTTCTTAAAACTTAGCATTCAACTCTCCTACCTGTTGTGAGAAATCCATTAAAATCATCTTATCACTGTAACACCTTGGCAGCTTGAATGGAGCCTTTTCAAAGCCAAATAATCTAATGTAAGTGGTCTTGGGGTATTGAATGAACCAACTACCCCATTCTTCAATAAAATCCATTAATTCTTTAAACAATTTAAAGCCCACATCTCTCGTAAATTGATTGATAACCACATAGAGGAAGGAATCATTCACTCTCCTAAAATTATTTTCTATCTTCTTTAGCTCTAATTGGTCATAATACTTCCAAACCTTATTATGTTCAACTTCCTCTCCAAGCACACCCATTGGGTTCAATCCTGGGAAGTTCCCGATTCTAGCAGCACAATATATAACATAAGAGCTCATGTAAAATGTCTCAGTATCTTTTACCTTGGTAATTTGATCATGAATTGCATTTGATACCCTCTACCTTCAGTCCAAGTACTTCTTTCCATCAAGAACAATCTAAATAAAAAGGAACATCCAATCCTCAAAAGAATGTGAATCTTCCTTCCCAAATGCCCTAGATAATAATGTAATAACTTCACTTACTTTGGCAGAGAAATTAAACCTCTTATACTTTGGGGGAAATTTCTTTATTGTCTTTTCCTCAGCTTTTAAACATCTCTTATTTATATAATTTTTGTTTCCCTCCACATTTTCCTTATATTGCCTCAATGCCTTAGCCTCTGTCATGATTTTGAGGTTAGGATGGGGAGGAAAGTCAAAGAGTAATCTCATCATTCCTAGTGTTAAGTCAATAATACAATTTCCTCAAGGATCAATACATTTTCTCTGAACTAGGCTGTGGTATTTGTAGTAGCTAATATAAACTCAAGACATTGCACATCTATGAGAAATGAGGCTATATGTGATAACCCTGAGTTAGCAATTTTCTTTGCTCTTGGACTAGCATCTTCTACAAAAGCATCATTAAAAAACTGCTCCAGGTCAATATGACCAACCAATGTGTCAGTTATTTCCATTATTGACCTAAAATTTGATGGCACTATATTTCCTTGAAACTTACATTTCATTTTTAGGGGAAGTTGTTCTAGCTTCAATCTCTTAAGCTTATGTCCCCTTTGTACCTCTTGCACCTCTTCAGTGCTAGTATCCTCTTCTAAATCAAAAAATTAATAGACCTGCAATATTGACATTCATTAGGAAGGGAAAAATGCAAAGGGTTAGTCATTAAATACATTCAATATCAAAACCCAATATCTTGAAAAGAATATTCATTCTTATGATTTTTTTGTTATTGTCAAAGGTTAGGATTGGGATAGCACCTGAAATGTGACCTTTACAAAACACCCTAACCATACTTTCAAACATTAGAATCAAGTTGAAAGTTAGCATTCAGATTCTACAAAAAGAGGTGTGGACACAAAAAAAGTAACCCTTCTACGTTTTCCTCCTAGTTAGGCCCTCCTTGTGATTTTGGCTTGATTTTACCTTGATTTAATGTTGTAATGTGGTCAACACATTCACATTAGGTCTTGGGTCCTTGTGAATCAATAAGAACTTTATGGTGCCTTGTAAAAGTGTTGTGAAGTTTTGTAACCCACTTTCACATTTTTCTAGGACCCTTTTATTATAATTCACTTAAATAACCTCTTTTTATCATTTACTAGGTCTTATTTCAAAGTGTTGTAACAAACTTTAATGCTTTCCTAGGCTTGTCATCAATAATTTGACCCTTTCTTATGTTTAGATGACCCTTTATACACTTTCTAGCCCTACTTAAGTGTGTTTTAGAGAATAATCATGTTCAACATCATTTAATACACTTTAATTCCCAAAACCCATTAAAATTGCCTTGGTGGGACCAAGTCACCACTAGGAGTGACTTAGTCCTACTTGGTTCAAAAATCAAAATTATTTCAAAATACTGGCAGGATATTATTTTCTAGACCTTGAGGTCGGCCTGTGATGTGGTATTTTTGGGAAATTTTGTATAAACATGTATAAATATAGGGGGGTATGTGTAGGATCATGATGGGCCAACAAGTGGCGATATGATGGGTATTTGTAGGGTATGTGGCTGACAACTTTTTTTTAACCCAAAATTGATGAAATGAAAAGGGTTTTAAATGAGATTCTCAGCTTTCCAATATAAATTATGCTTTAATTTGAATTTAATAAATAATTATTATTCGTTTTCTATTTGAATTAATACTAAATTATTGATTGATAGGCTGATTGAAAAACATCTATATCTTTCAAGCGATGTCACATTTTTTGAATCCAAAAGATGCATCACATTCTATGCTTCACATACTATAGGATTAAAAAAATTGAATTTCATGAAGTTTGACCAAGTTAAAGTGGTCGGACATACGAGTTTTTATATTTTTAAAATTTGTAATAACATTATAATTAACTATTTACTTGGAAAAAATTATTAAAAATATACATCACATCTAGACATGAGTCCTCTACTTATGTCTAAAATCTTATAAAAAATATTATCATTTTATTGTTGTTAGGGTGTTGAATGAGACCTACTTATTTTTCCTAAAATTTAAAACTTTCATTGAAATTTCAAATTTTCACAAAATAGATTTTTTTAAAATAAACCTAGTAGTTTAGAAACTAAATTCAATTTTCTATAGATTCTATTCTTACATATTTTTGAAATAATGTAGATAACTTATTCAAATTTTTATGTCAAGTTTCCTAACTTTGATTTTTTTGAATTTTTTTCAACTTAAGGGCCTATTTTTTCCATGATGATCTTGCACATACCCAGGGTTTTCTCTCTCATTTCACCCCAATTCATTTTTCAAGCAACCCATTGATTCACTCATCATTCAAGCACTCAAGGAATCATTCAATCAAGCATTTTCAAGTACATTGGAGCTATTATTTTCATATCTTTAGATTTATACTTCAATGGTTTGGTGAGTTGTGACATTGCATGTTGTTCATTCATCATGCAATTTTGACCCCTATTCTCTAACCCTTAACCGTTTTCCCCCTCTTTGCATGTGTGTTTTGTAGGTCTTGTATGCATATTTTTCAAAGAGAAAAGTATTAAAAGGTGTCCTTAATTCATAAAAGTCATTCAAAGTCAACAAAACCCTAAGAGAAGCTTGGAGATCACCTACAAACAAGGTTTTGCATATCGAGATCTGACAACCTATCAAGAATAGAAGTGCAAGTTGAAGACTATAGATTCTTGTCCTGAATTTGTCGAGATTCATAGGTAGACTAAGTCACCATCTGTGGTGAATTAGTCCCACTTCTAGGCTTGAAAAGTGTTTTATGTAGTTCTAGATACCCTTTTGGCTGAAACCTGTTTTGACAGAATTTCCCCAAAATAGGTCTAAGTCACCCAACTTGGTGTAAGTGTCATAGTTGGCTTCAACAGTAATTTCTATAGGATTCCAGAACCTCTATGCATCACATTCTAGTTTCCAGGTATACCTTTGCAGTCTCATTCATTTATGTTATTGTTTTTTTACATTCTTAGTTCATTTTTGCATACATCATTGTTTTTTCAAACATCTTGCATTTCTTTAGTTTTTCATTAATAATTCATCTCTTTTATCAGTTATTTGCATTTAGTGCATTTCATTTAGGTATGTTTCATTCATATTTTCTTTATTTTTGAGTGGGGACATTACAAATTTTGGCATACCTCTCTCCTTTTAAGTGAAAAACCCTAGAAGTGTTAGAAAGTCTTGTGGTTCCAAAATCTTTGTCCACATTTTGGTGAACCCAACTTTAGAACATTTTTACATCTGATTTCAAGTGCATTCACATCTTAGGACTAGCTTTAATCAACATTGCATTAGGTTATGCATTTTTTTGCATCCTAGGGTTTTCAAAATTGCATTAGTGAAAAGATCATATGGATTGCATTGTTGCATTTAAAATCATTGAAAAAACTACTAAAATTCTGCGTTTACATTATAGTTCTACATCAAAAAGTCTGAAAAGTATAAAATTCATTTTAAAAATTCTAAAAAATTGTTAAAAAAATCACTACCTGGACTAATTCGCCACATTGGGTGACTTAGTCCACTTGCACATTCTACATTGTATTTTCTATCATTTCCAATTTGTTCACTACATTTCTATTTTTTGTGGTTACATTTTTGTTATAGTTTCTAGATTTTTTGTTTTATTCAATTGCTTGCACTTAATTTTCTTTCATTCATTTGCATCATGGCTATGTGTTTTAATAAGCTTTGGATTTCGTTAAAATCCTTAGTTGACATGTCAAGTTATGACTTTGGAATTGATCCTAATAAAATTGAGCTTCCTCATGCTCCTTCAACTCCTCATGAATGTCCTCCTCATGATGTTGACATCATTGGAGAAGATGATGATAGTGTGAATAAGTTACTCAATTAATGCCGTGACAACCTTGGGGCTAATGCATCCTTTTATCCATCCATGAAGCAACAATAATGTAGTACAAGTATATTTGGTAAAAATTTGAAATTTCAATGCAGTAGTACTTAAATTTCAAGGAAAAAATAAGAAGTAGGTGTCTGTCTGACCACCCTAACCACAATAAAATGATAATATATTTTTATAAGATTTTAGATATAAGTAGAGGAATCATGTCCCGATGTGATGCATATTTTTTTCTAATTTTTTTCCTAGTAAATAATTAATTATGAATATTTTATTATAACTTTTAAAAAATAAAAAAACTTGTATGTCTAACCACCTTAACTTGGTCAAAACTTCATGAAATTCATTTCATTTTTTTTAATCCTATAGTATGCAAAGCATAGAATGCAACACATGTTTTGGATTCAAAAAATGTGATACCGTTTGAAAGCTATAGATGTTTTTCAATCAGCCTATCAATCAGGACTTTACTTGTAATTCAAATAGAAAATAAATAATAATTATTTATTAAATTCAAAGTAAAGCATAATTTATATTGGTGGAAAGCCGAGAATCTCCTTTAAAAACCCTTTTCATTTCATCAATTTTGGGTAAAAAAAGGTCGTCAGCCACATACCCTACAAAAACCCATCATGTCGCCATTTTTTGGCCCATCATGATCCTACACATACCCATCCCTTAAACCCATAGATCACCGTCCAACTCTTTGTCATGTTGTAATTGTAGAACATTCCATTCTCATTATTGCATGACCTTTCCCATCACCTACCTCAGCTCACTCTTTCCTTGCACCCACTGGGGGAAAGTAGTTGCTAGCCTTGTCCTAGTAATGCATTTGTCATTGTCCCTTAGCTACATTATTCACCTTCTACTTATACCAACTGAGATTGGGAGGTAGATGCCTTGCTTAATGGTTGACGTGCATTTTCCTTACTAGTCTTTTGCATTTTCTTTTTCTTTTGTGTGTTTGCATGTGCATATTGTGATCCCCCATGCTATTATATTTGATGTTCTATCTCGTTGTGCAATTCTTCTATTTGTACCTTCATTCTTCTCCATGTCATGCATCGCTATCACCTTTTTCTTTTGGATTCCTTTTGGGGATGATGCAAGGAATTGAAACATTCATGTCTCTTTCATGTTGACCCAAAAGGCTTTTCTTTTTTTTTCCTTTTATTTTTCTTTTTCTTGTGTTTTCCTTTTGGGGATGACGCAAGGCATTGAGACTGAAATGTCTCCTTCATGTTGACCTAAAAGGATTTATTTTCACTTTTTCCTTTTCATTTTCTTTTTTCATTTTTTTACTTTTCCTTTTTGGGATGACACAAAGCATTGAGGCACCCTATGTCTCTTCCATGTTGACCCTAAAATAATTTTTTGTAACTAAATCTTCACTTTCGGGCACCTATAGCGGCTAAACCAGGAGGAATTTGAAGATGATGCAAACTAGAGTCTCATGAAATTTTGTCTATAGATTCTAAATATATTTTTTCAAAATTTTTGGAATCAGATTGCACTTATTTTTCCATCTCCCTCGAAAACTATTTTTTTCTTCAGAAAACAACATTTTTAAAAAGTGATGCTCATTGTATAACGCATAATTTTTTTTCCATGAAGAATAAAATTATAATTCTTTCAAATTTAGATTCATAACTCTGATATCTAGTGCTTCCACTTGGTTAGATAGTTTTTTTATTGAATATTGTTTCTTTAATCAAGTTTCAAAGTCAAACCAATTATAATTCTAACATAGCATGACTATATAACGTGTAACTTTTTTTGTATGTATCAAAATTCAATTTTTTTCTCTTTGTTGGATCAAGGACTTTAATATCTAGTGCACTCATATTTTTTAGATTTTTTTTTTTATAATTTTCTATTTTTCCACATGTGAAGAATAGAGAGCTTGATTTTCAATGAAAAACCTACAGTCACGAGAAATAAAAAATAAATATAATAATAAAATAAAATTTATTTAAAATTATACTCTTTGGGAAGCTTATAGTAAGGAATACATACTTACAAAAAATAAATTTTAAATGAACTCATTTGATCCCCCAAAAGGTAAATCAATAGTGGGTTTTTATCAACATTTTGATAGGTGTAAAGGAGACTCCGTTATAGGTATGGTTCAAAACTAGCGGGGTTCTATATAAGAGGGTTTGATTTAAGGTAGTTTGATCAAACCCTCTTCAATTGGAATGCTTTAAATAGAACTTTTTAAGGATTAAATCATTATATTTTCTAAAAATATGTGATTTCAGCAAAAATCATATCCTCCGAGAAATTGTAAACCAGCTTTGTGGGATCACCCCCAAAAGGGTTCTTTTTCTTTTGTTTTCACTCTCTTTGTGTCATTCTTCTAGTTCTATTTGTATTTGGGGAATGATGACAGTTCCGAGCTCTTTACAAAACATTGCAGCAATGAACATACTGACCCCAAATCCATAGATCCCTTATGTGTTTGGTGTTTTCATTTTGGGGGAAACTCCTCTTTTTTTCTTTCCTTTTTCTTTCACATGATGCAGCCTTAATCAGAAACATATGACTTAGCATAGGGATTTCCAAGTTGTCTCTCATGTCTTACTTGTTTTCATTGTTCATTTTCTACTTTAAAGTAATTGCTCATAGTACAGTGTGTAGCAATTTATTTAAAGTGGGGGCATACATTAGCATTATTCTTTTACATTTTCCCTTTTCTTGGTTCTTGGTGTAGCCTTGTCACTTCATATGATATGTTTGTCACTTTGTGGATGGCATTGGGTGTGATGTCCTTCATGAGTTTGACCTATCTTAGCATACTACATTCCTCTTAGTGTCTTGATGTTGCACACTACATCCCCTAAGTTGCGAGTTTTCTATTCTTTGATCAGTCCTCTCTTGGAGACATATGTTACGTAAGCGAAGACCTCACATGAACTAACCAAGACTCTTTTGAATATTCTTTGCATGTTGCATTTTGCATTTTTTATATGGCGACCTTGCATAACACAACTTGCATGCCTCTGGTGCCATCACGTTTGTTCATGAGATCTAAGAATATGAATTTTTTCTTGTCTCATGAAGCTTGAAATTTCATTTTCTTTTGTGGCACCTTATTAAAGTTATCAAGAGGTATAACTTTGGTATGGTTGAGAGGGAAGCCCATTTCGTGGCATGACTTTCCCCATAGCCACCTACGTGTGTGTGAGTGTGTACCAACCATAATTATATGTATCTCACCTTTTAGGCCCTCTCACCTGACATACAACCATGAGTTATGTCACCTTAGAGTGAGTGTACATTTTTATGGACAAACAGCCTAGATCTAATCCACATCTTGTTGGAAAAATGATCGAAGCTTGATCCAATTATTTTTCTTTCTTATTTTCCTTTCCTTTCCTCTCTTTCATTTCCATGTGTGTTCCCTTGTACTTAGGATGGTTTGCCATGGGATCCTCATCCTGAGGGCTTGATCATCCCTCTTGATCATTTTTGTCTCATCTTGCTAGCATTAGTTCATTGGAACCCCTCTTGATTGTGCGTGGGTCTACTTTAGTGCGAGTTTGAAGCAAGACCATCCTCTCACTAAAGTGGGGGCTAAATGTGGACACATAAAAAGTAACCCTTCTAATTTTTCCTCCTATTTAGGCCCTCCTTGTGACTTTGACTTGATGTTTCATTGATTTCATGTTTTAATGTGGTCAACACATTCACATTAGGTCTTGAGTCCTTGTGAATCAATAAGAACTTTATGATGCCTTGTAAAAGTGTTGTGAAGTGTTGTAACCCACTTTCACACTTTTCTAGGACCCTTTTATTATAATTCACTTAAATAACCTCTTTTTATCATTTACCAAGTCTTATTTCAAAGTGTTGTAAAGTGTTGTAACAAACTTTCATGCTTTCCTAGGCTTGTCATCAATAATTTGACCCTTTCTTATGTTTACATGACCCCTTTATACACTTTTTGGCCCTACTTAAGTGTGTTTTAGAGAATAATCTCGTTAAACATCCTTTAAAATATTTTAATTCCCAACACCCATTAAACTTTCATTAGTGGGACCAAGTCGCTACTAGGGGCGACTTAGTCCTACTTGGATCAAAAATAAAAAATTATTTCAAAATAATGGCGAGATATTATTTTCTAGACCTTGAGGTTGGCCTGTGATGTGGTATTTTTAGGAAATTTTGTATAATCATGTATAAATATAGGATTTTCTCTCTCATTTCTCCCCCATTCATTTTTCAAGCAACCCATTGATTCACTCATCATTCAAGCACTCAAGCAATCATTCAATCAAGCATTTTCAACTACATTGGAGCTATCATTTGCATATCTTCATATTTCTACTTCAAAGTTTTGGTGAGTTGTGACATTGCATGTTGTTCATCCATCATTCACTGTTCATTTAATTTAATTTTCAGGGGTTTAATTACCAAACTAGGGTTTGACCAAGGAAAACCTCTATTCTCTAACCCTGAACCCTTTTTCCCCTCTTTGTATGTGTGTTTTGCAGGTCTTGTATGGAGATTTTTCAAAGATAAACGTGTTAAAAGGTGTCATTAATTCATCAAATTCCTTCAAATTCAACAAAACCCTAAGAGAAGCTTGGAGATCACGTACAAACTAGATTCTGTAGATTCAGATGCGATGGCCTATCAAGAAAAAAAGTGTGGGTTGAAGACTACAGATTCTTGTCCCGAATTTCTCAAGATTCACAGGTGCACTAAGTCACCATCTATGGTGAATTAGTCCCACTGCCAGGCTTGAAAAGTGTTTTCTGTAGTTTTGGATACCCTTTTGGCTAAAACCTGTTTTGGCAGAATTTCCCAAAAATAGGACTAAGTCATCCAGCTTGGCGTGAGTGTCGCAGTTGGCTTTTACAATAATTTCTGCAAGATTTCAGAGGCTCTCTGCATCACATTCTAGTTTCCAGGTGCCCCTCTACAGTCTCATTCATTTTTGTTATTTTTTGTTTACATTCTTAGGTTATTTTTGCATACATCATTGTGTTTTCAAACATCTTGCATTTCTTTAGTTTTTCATTAATAATTCATCTCTTTTATCAATTCTTTGCATTTAGTGCATTCCATTTTGGCATATTTCATCCAGCTTTGCATTAGTTTTGAGTGGGGACATTGAAACTTTTGGCATACCTATCTCCTTTTAGGTGAAAAATGCTAGAAGTGTCAGAGAGTGTTGTGGTGCCAAAATCTTTGTCCATAAGAGGTATTGAGAGTCAAGGTCAAGACATCATTCAACATCAAAACCTTTAAGACAGTGTATCAAAAATCAGGATTGGGATGTCACTAGAAATTGGAACTTTGAAAAATAAACGGGTTCCAGTTAAGCTACGAAGTCTAACCTTCGACCATAGGTTGGAAGTCACAATTGAGATAGAACTTTGCACTAGAACTCAATATGGGGTCGAGCATCTAGTTCTTTTTAGTGGTCAGATCCTGAAGAGCTTTCAAAAAAATTATTAGGACAATAGTCAACATTGGAACACTACTCAAGGTAAGAAATAAGTGTTTCATTCTGATTCTAATCTCTGGATAAGATTTAGAGGTCAAGATCGGGTTAGAACCTGACACTAGATCAATAAATTTGGTTAAGATAGGGTTCTATTCTGATGTTGGATCCTGACCAAAGGTCCGAAGTTTGAGTCAGAACAGTGTCAAGAACTAGAACTATAGCTTGGTGCATATGGGTATGTGCAAGATCATGATGGGCCAAAAAGTGGCAATATGATGGGTATTTGTAGGGTATGTAGTTGACGAATTTTTTTTTACCCAAAACTGATGAAATGAAAAGGGTTTTTAAAGGAGATTCTTAGCTTTCCACAATTATAAATTATTCTTTACTTTGAATGTAATAAATAATTATTATTCATTTTCTATTTGAATTACGACTAAAGTCCTTATTGTAGGCTGATTGAAAAACATCTATAACTTTCAAATGGTATCACATTTTTTGAATCCAAAACATGCATCACATTCTATGCTTCACATAATATAGGATTAAAAATATAAAAAATTGAATTTCATGAAGTTTTGACCAAGTTAAGGTGGTCAGACATACAAGTTTTTATATTTTTAAAAATAATTAATAAAAAATTCATAATTAATTATTTACTTGGAAAAAAATTACAAAAAAATATGCATCACATTCGGACATGATTCCTCTACTTATGTTTAAAATATTATCATTAAATTATTGTGGTTTGGGTGGTCAGACAGACACCTACTTCTTATTTTTTCCTTGAAATTTAAGTACTACTGCATTGGAATTTCAAATTTTCACCAAATAGATTTTAAAACAAATAAATAAACCTAGTAGTTTAGAAACTACATTCAATTTTCTACAGATTCTATTCTTACATATTTTTGAAATAATATAGATAACTTATTCAAATTTTTATGTCAAGTCGCCTAACTCTAATTTTTCTAATTTTTTTGCCACTTAAGGGCCTATTTTTTCCATGATGATCCTGTACATACCCATATTCAATATTTCTTTCTGAAACCAAATCCCACAACATGTACAATGATGAGAATCAGAACATGATCAAGCATGAAGGTGATGAAAATGATTTTCTAACATTTAACAACACACCCTTCAGGATCGGGATCGAGATTGTTTCATACGTTTGAACCCTACTAAGAAACTGACCAAATACTTTAATAAGTAAGTGCAAAAAGTTGAGTCCATGAAACGTGGAAGTTTTTTCCTTAGCCAAAAAAAGAAATTGACATTGCAAAAATGGAATCCCAAATTTTATAAACGGGATCCTGATTTTTAAAAATTGGGATCCCGTTTAGCTTTGGGATCCTGAGCCTAAATGTCAAATGGGATCCTGCTTTTTAAAAATTGGGATCCCATTTGTTAAAGGGTCCTGAATCGATGAACATGGAACAAGATCCTGATTAGTATGAAATGGGATCCCAATTTATAAATATCAGGATCTCATTTTGTAATAATCGGATCCCGTTTTGTAATGGTATTTATTTTTTAAAAACTAAAAAAACTTCATTTTCACTGCACACGTGATCCCAAGTTTGTGGGAAATTGTGACTACAAAAAATAGCCTCCAGGTACGCCTCCACCCCCACTTTTTAGCATTTTTTTATTTTTTATTGAAATTGTCAATAGAAGAATTGATTTGAGCATGTTTTTTTAATTTATTTGACATTTTAAGCATGTTATTTCCTATAATAATAGAAATGAGTAATTGTAGAAATAGATGAAAAAATGCAATGAAACCCGAAGATATTGAATACAAAGGAAAAAATGAATGTTGAATTGTATTTTAGAAACAAAATTTAGCTTTTGAAACCTAAATTGTTCAATCAAACCAAAACAATTTGCATTTGAAAACTCTAATTGAAATGAAACAAAAAAAATTGCATTTCAAAACCCTAGAAATTGAAATGAAATAAAAATAATTGCATTTGGAACCCCTAATCAAGCTTTTTGAAACCCTAAATTCAAATCAAACTGAAAACCCTAGTTTGAAATGAAACAAAAAAATTGCATTAAAAACCCTAATTGCTTAGATTGAAACCCTAAATTGAATTGAAACAATTTTTTTTGCTAAAAACCTAAATTGAAATCAAACAAATCATTTTGATTTTGAAAACCCTAATTTTGAGCTCAAAAAAATTCATTTGCATTTCTTAAATGTTTTAAATTGCATTTGCATTGTATGGAGAAAACAATATGTTAAAATTTAGTTTCAATGTTAAATTATAATTAGATTAGAAAACAATATGTTAAAGAATAGATACAATTCATAAATTTTATCAATGTTTGTTTGCAAATTTAGTTAGAAAATTCATAAATCCAAGTGTACAATCCATTTCAAATTGTCACTTAATTAGATAATATTCAACATTCATTTCTCTTTTATGTTTTGATCTCTCTTAGTCATGCCTTGTTTCCATTGCTTGTTTTCATGTGTTGTCTATTGTCTTTTGACAATCTTAACCCTCATTCTAGGCAATTACTTGTTAATTAGGCTTCTAGTTTAGTCTAAAATCTCAATTTGCACTAGTTACCTAGACACAAAGAATCTAAATATTTTTCTTTTCTCTCTTTTAGGTTCTTTCAATTCCAAACAATCGAAAATAAAATACTTGATTCAACATTAACTAATTTTATATTATACATTTTATATCATAAAATTCATTTAAGTGGGAAATATTAATGAAAAAAATATTAAATAAAATAATCTTATATTGAATTAAAAAAATATCTAGTTAAAATATACATCAAACACAATCTTAATAATACATAATTATGTGTTTCTATTATGGAAATAGTCAATCTATTCATAAAATTAAAAATATTCATAAACTAGGCACTAAATTACAAGTCCATTATTCCAAGGGCCACCCAAACTTCACCCTAAGTTCCCTAAACCCTAATCCCTAAACTCTAAAATCTAAACCCTTAACACTAAAACATTCATTTTGTCCTAAGACCTTAAAATGAAATTTGGTTGCCTTAGGAAACTCCACCAAATTTTATTCCCTTAAGCCATGTCATTTTGTCATAGGACCTTAGTACATAGATCCCCTTAAGCCATCCTATTACCCGAAACCCTAAACTCTAAACCCTAAACCCTAAACCCTAAAGCCATATTTTTTTCCTAGGCCCTTAATGAGATTTGTTTTCCTTGGGAAACACCACCAAATTATATTCACTTGAGCCATGTCATTTTGTCCTAGGACCTCACTATACATAGATCCCCTTAAGCCATCCTATCACCCTAAATTGTAAATTGATGTCTTAAGGGGTCCTAATCTGACATTTCTTAAGGAGATCAAATAAGTTCTCAAAATTTGGTGAAGTTTCCCAAGGCAACCAAATTTAACAATAATAAGATCGTGCAAGATTATAATATGAATGAGATTTCATGATCTAGGTTGGTCAGTTGAAACAAGAGCTATCTATATCAACTATTCCACAAGAAAATGTTCTTCACTAACTTTCAAGTCCATTATATTCCAATGGACACCAAAACTTCACCCTAATTTCCCTAAACCCTAAACCCTGAACTCTAAAATCTAAACCCTAAACACTAAAGCATTCATTTTGTCGTAGGACCTTAAAATGAAATTTGGTTACCTTAGGCAACTCCACCAAATTTTATTCTCTTAAGCCATGTAATTTTTTCATAGGATCTTACTACATAGATCCCCTTAAGCTATCCTATTACCGTAAACCCTAAACCCTAAAGCCATCTTTTTTTCTTACCTGCTCTTAATGAAATTTGGTTTTGGTTGCCTTAGGCAACTCCACCAAATTTTATTCCCTTAAGCCATGTCATTTTGTTGTAGGACCTTACTACATATATCCCCTTAAGCCATCCTATTACCCTAAACCCTAAACTCTAAACTCTAAACCCTAAACCCTAAAGCCATCATTTTTTCCTAGCCCCTTAATGAAATTTGGTTGCCTTGGGCAACGTCACCAAATTTTATTCACTTGAACCATGTAATTTTGTCCTAGGACCTCACAAGACATAGATCCCCTTAAGCCATCCTATAACCCTAAATCGTAAATCGATGTCTTCAGGGGTCCTAATATGACATTTCTTAAGGGGATCAAAGAAGTTCTCAAATTTTGGTGAAGTTGCCCAAGGAAACCAAATTTAACAATAATAAGATCATGCAAGATTATAATATGAATGAGATTTCATGATCTAGGTTGGTTAGTTGAAACAAGATCTAGATCTCAATCAATTGTTCCACAAGAAAATGTTCTTCACTAACTTGCAAGTCCATTATATATTCCAAGGGACACCAAAAATTCACCCTAAGTTCCCTAAACCCTAAACCCTAAACTCTAAAATCTAAACACTAAACACTAAAGCATTCATTTTGTCCTAGGACCTTAAAATGAAATTTGGTTACCTTAGGCAACTCCACCAAATTTTATTCCCTTAAGCCATGTAATTTTTTCATAGGATCTTACTACATAGATCCCTTTAAGCTATCCTATTACCCTAAACCCTAAACTCTAAACTCTAAACTTTAAACCCTAAACCCTAAAGCCATCATTTTTTCTTAGGCTCTTAATGAAATTTGGTTTCCTTGGGAAACTTCACCAAATTTTACTCATTTAAGCCATGTAATTTTGTCCTAGGACCTCACTAGACATAGATCCCCTTAAGCCATCCTATCACCCTAAACTATAAATATATTTCTTAAGGGGTCCTAATATGACATTTATTAAGGGGATCAAATAATTTCTCAAAATTTGGTGAAGTTGCCCAAGGAAACCAAATTTAAAAATAATAAGATTGTACAAGATTATAATATGAATGAGATAAATCATGATCTAGGTTTATCGATCTACAGTTTAGGGTGATAGGATGGCTTAAGGGGATCTATGTCTAGTAAGGTCCTAGGACAAACTGACATGACTCAAGTGAATAAAATTGGTGAAGTTGCCTAGGACCTTAATGAAATTTGGTTTCCTTAGGCATCTTCACCAAATTTTATTCACTTAAGCCATGTCATTTTGTACTAGGACCTTACTACATAGATCCCCTTAAGCCCTACTTTAGGATGTATCAAGGTGTCCTAATATGAAATTTATTAAGGGGATCAAATAAGTTCTCAAAATTTGGTGAAGTTTGCTGAGGCAACCAAATTTAACAATAATAAGTGTAGACACCTAAATTTGGACACTTATATTTGTCCAAATTTTCCCTCTTCGTCTAAATACCCTCTCATTATCATTAATTAAGTAATATTGTTACTATATAATTAATACCCTTAAATCATCTAAACCCCTAAGGTATTTAGTTAATAATTAAATACCTTACCCCTTTCATCAAATCAATTAAATAAATTTCTCACAAGTCACATCCTTTTCTTAATCTTAATCAACTTCCTAATTCCATCATTAGGAATGTACACATGCCTAATCCTTGATTAGGATGTGTCACATCCTCCAAATTTTGCAAGTTAGCCCCTAATCTCTCTTATCAACCTAACCCTCCTCTAATCCTTCATTAACTAGCCTAATCAACCTCTCAAGGAATTTTTAATTCCTTTTATCCTTCTAAGGAATATTAAATTCCTTTTTCTCTTCCCCATATGATCTTTGATTTTTCACACCAAGTCACACGTGGACTCTTCCCCATGTGATCTTTAACTTGTCACATCAAGTCAAATTTAGACTCTTCCCCATAGAATCTTTGACTTGTCACATCAAGTCACATGTGGACAAGTGCTTCCCTTTTTGGAACTTTGTCTTGTCCACTAGATTATTCCAAGCATGTGAATTTTTAATTCACATTTATTTTCCCAACTACTTTCCCCTTCCCCATGGATATTTTTGAGGAATCCTAAAATTCATCTCACGTCACTTTCCAAACATTTGGGAACAAGAACTTTCCTTTTAAGGAAATCTTCTCATCCCCCAAGGTACTTGCAAAGTACTTGTCCTTCTTCCACATCATGTACCCTCCTTCCACCTCATTTATACATCACCATTTCTAAGTCATCTCACATTCCACATGTCAAGATGTGAGGGATTGTGAGTCCTCAACTCACCATAGCCCTTCATCTTGGCCTTGTTGCTTTAATCTCAACATTGAATTCTCTAGAGAATTCAACTTCCTCTATAAATACCCCATCTTTTCTCTCATTTAGAAAATTTTGGATTTCATAGCCAAACTCTTGAAATTTTATCATTTGAGCCATAATTAGATAATTTTTACACTTTGCACTCACCATAGCATTCTCATCTAGTTCTCATCCATTTTGCATCATACTTGTGCAATTTTTTCCATCAAGAGGAGTATACACAACTTTTCAAATCAAGGACCAACCAAAGGATAACTTAACAAGGTATAATCTTTCCATCTAGTTTGTTAAGTTCAATGTTTTTTCCCTATCTTGAGGTGTTAGGTGTTTACTTTGTTTCTTGCATTTCTTTTATTGTTGATCATTTCTAGAATAATATTTTCACCTAATCACATTTCTGGCACGCTTGGTGGGACCCACAAATGGGTCTTGTACTTTCACGTTTTCTATTTGTTTACTGTCTATAGGTGCATGTTGTAGAGGGGTAGACCTGACCTAGAAAAGAGGCAGACCTTCCCATCTAGAGGCAGAGCTGACCTCTAGTGGTAGACCTGACTCATAGAGGGGCAGACCTGACCTCCAGGGGCATACCTGCCCTCCACAGAACTCGAAATAGAATATTTGTAGTTTTGTTCACAAAGGGGCAGACCTGACCTTTTCTAGGAGTGGACCTAACCTCCAAGGGTGGACCTGATCTCTTCTAGGGGTGGACCTGACCTCCAAGGGCAGACCTAAGCTTTTCCAAGGGCGGACCCCACCAAAAACAACTTTTTCCAGAAGGTGAAAACTGAAGTTTAAGCACTATTTTTAGTGGTTTTGAGTGTTGCTGACCCCCTAACATGTGTTGTTGGTGTCTATGAAAGGATTTGATTAGTGTTTGGTGGAAAATGAAATACAAATTTCTAACAAATTGCTTGTAGGGACATTCATTTTTAAAACATTTTATCAGTCATTTGTTATCATTTTTCATTAACTTAGGCACATAGTCTAATTAGGAGGGGTGTCAATATACTTTGTGTGTCATGTTTTTGGTAGGCTATTGATGTATCCAATCCCTTTGTGCCATTTGGTGATCCTAGGTGATGAGAAATAGTAGCTTACCAAGTCCTTTTGAGTCACCCATTTAGTTTCTTTTTCTTAGGAGACCTGCTTGGGGATTTCATCACCCCAAGAGATGATTCCAACCACGCATACCAGTGGGGTATATAAAGGGGGGAGAGCCAAAGATGTACCCCAATCCAGCCATGTCATTATTGGTGAAGCATCGAGATGATGTGAAGAGTTGGTTTGAGCCTTTAGTATCTCTCTAAGGTTCTCAACTCATGCTTGTGATGGGCTGGTGTTCATGGTTTGGGCCTCACGCACGGGGTGTATATCGAGGACTCACTAGCAACCATATTTATCCTAAAATAGAGGACTTTGTTGGCTATACCCATTCTACTAATCTTAGGATTGTGCTACTTGAACTATTTTGCTTGTGTAAAACCAATAATTCTATGTTTGGTCGACTCAGCCTTATCCTCTAATTATTGTTTGTTGTGTTTTGGGTCCTTTTCCTTAGTCATTTTTCTGAAAACCAAGTTTAGAGTTGTCCAAGGGTGGATCTACCCTCCAAGGGTGGACATGACCTT
Source organism: Sequoia sempervirens (assembly GCA_007258455.2). NCBI lineage: Eukaryota > Viridiplantae > Streptophyta > Pinopsida > Cupressales > Cupressaceae > Sequoia > Sequoia sempervirens. The sequence goes on from VDFB02086081.1 coordinate 293,777,205, forward strand.
TTTTAGGGGCAGACTTGCCCTCTGAACCAACCCCTTTTCAACTTGTTTCAGTCATTTTTGTCCAACCATTAGCCAGACAGGTGTACCTGACCTCTAGGGGTAGCCTTGACCTATTTCAGGGGTGGACCTAACCTTTGTCAAGGACAGGCCTAACCCCTGAATAGTCAGTTGTAATACCCGTTTCATCATTCAGAACACCTGTTTCATTGTTTCGAGCACCCGTTTCATCATTTTGATCACTTGTTCCCTATTTTTTGATCATCTATTCACTCATTCTGAGTAAATTTTCATCTATTCCAAACCTTCATCTATCATTTTGAACTCTCCTTCTACCATTCTAATCATTCGTTTACTCGTTCTGAGTAAATTTTCATCTATTTTGAACCTCCTATCATTTCAAACTCTCATTCTGCCATTTTGATCATTCATTTACTAATTCTGAGTAAATGTTCATCCATTTCAAACCTTCTTCTATCATTTTGAACTATGTCATTCCAATCATTTGTTTACTTGTTTCGAGTAAACATTCATCCATTTCAAACCTTCTTCTATCATTTTAAACTCTCATTATGTCATTTCGATCATTATTTTACTTGTTCTGATTAAACATTCATCCATTATAAACCTTCTATCATTTCGAACTCTCGTTTTGTCATTATGATCATTCATTTACTCATTTTGAGTAAAGCTTCATCCATTTTGAACTTTCTTCTATCATTTTAAACTCTTGTTCTATCATTTTGATCATTCTTTTACTCATTCTGAGTAAAATTTCATCCATTATGAACCTTCTTCTATCATTTTGAACTCTCGTTCTATCATTCTGATCATTCATTTGCTCATTTTGAGTAAACATTCATCCATTATGAACCTTTTCTTGTCATTTCAAACTCTTGTTATGTCACTTCAATCATTCATTTACTCATTCTAAGTAAACATTCATGCATCTTGAACCTCCTTCTATCATTTCAAACTCTTGTTCACTCGTTTCGACCAATATTTTACTCATTTTGAGTAATCTTTCATCTATCACAAACCTTTTTCTCATCATTTTGAGATTTGTTCATCCATTCCAAGTAGTCATTTACTCATTCTGAGTAGTCTTTCACCTATTTTGAGTAATCATTTACTCATTCTGAGTAATCTTTCATCTCTTTCAAACCTTCATCTTCTTGTTTTGAGAGTCATTCATCCGATGTGAATAGTTGTTTACTCATTCTGAGTAGTCATTCACCTATTTCAATCAATCATTTACTCGTTCTGAGTAATCTTCTGTCCATTCCACGCTTTCATCTCCTCGTTCTGAGAGTCCTCCATCCAATCCAATCAATTATTTACTCATTTTGACTATTCGTTCATCCATTCCTATCATCTGCTCCCCTAATTAGATCATCATTTTCCCCATCCAGATCCCTTCAACTTCATTTTAGGCTATTATCTGAATTAACCTAGGTGTCTGAATTGATCATCATCCTCAACATCTACTTAGGATTGTCATTCATCCTAAGTTAATCATCATCGTCGGCCCAATCAATCCACTTTCAATCTCAAGGTGGATTTGGTATCGCAATCATCCATTTATCCTTTAATTAGATCAATCAGTATCCTAAGTCACCTAGGATAATCTCTAAATAGGGTTTACAGTCCCTTTTGTCATCCTATCCTATCATCGATCAATCTTATCCAATGCAATCCAATTGCACCCCTATCCAATCATTCTTTGACCCAATCAATCTGCTTCCATCTTGAGTTAGATTTAGTGTTTTAGTCATCCTTTGCTAATCAAATCCGATCATCAAAATCAATCCCATCATATCATCCAATCATCCTAATCTAAGCTTTAATCCAATCTTGATTCGAGCTCAACCTAAATCTCAATTTGAGCTTTAGTTCATTTCCATCTGAAATATTTGATCCATCCTCTTTATCCTTTCATCATAATGAATCCTTATCCTTTATCAACAGTAGTCACGAGAAACCCTAAATATGTCGACAATGATAATGAATGTCTTGTCGATCAAGAGGTATATGACATAGATCCCCTTGATGCTATCATCACTAGTAAACATTCTCCACCCACTTTCCAAAATCCAATCACCCCTTCAAGCTATCCTGTTATGTCTTCATCCATGCCTAATCACACTCCTTATGCTACCTTTGACAAGGGATATCCAGTATCTTCCCTGTCCACATATTTTTCATATCCTTCATCTACATCATCCTCTTATCCAACACCTGCATCCTCTTATCCTAATATACCATCCTAGTATCCCTATCACAATCCCCCATCCATGTCCCCTTATCCTAATATTCCATACTAGTCAACCTATCCTAATCCCATATCCACACCTTTTTATCTTAATCCTACACCCCCATCAACTTACCTTAATCTAACATCCACATCTTCTTATCCTAATCCATCATCCACATCTCCCTATCTCAATCCGCTATCTCAATCTTCCCATCCTAATCCACCATCCCAAAATCCTTACTACAATTCACCACCCACATCCTCTTATCCTAATTCACCATTCCAATATCCCTAGCTTAACCCTTCATCTAATCTTAATCAGACATCTACTCCTAGTCCTACATCCAACCCCATTCCTCTACCTAATCCTAGTCCACTAATCCATAATCCCATTGCTCCACCAATCCCTAATCCATCATCCACTCCTACCTCACCATCTAAGCCTAAGGAATGTAAGTTTCTTACTCCAGAAGTTCTCCAAGGACTTATGACAAATAAGATATCTCCAACTCCACACCTTGAGGTCATGGAACCACATAGTCCCAATCCATCATCCACAGTCACTAGTGATGAGACCCTTCTCCAACACATGCCTTTCATTATTGTTACCACCCCTAGAACTACTCAAACAGTTGAAACCATCACTGAATCCACTGATCCCCCATCTCCTACTCTGAGATCTGTTGAACCCATCGAAGATAACCAAATCCAATCCACTCCTCCTACACCTAGATCCTCTGAATCCATCACAAAATCCAATCCACTCCTCCCACTCCTAGTATCATTGAAATCCCCTCTCATGAACTTCACGAATCCTCCATCCTTCCATCTCATCTAATTGAATATCCCATCCAACATGCCTCCATTATCATGCCTCTCACACATGAAGATTCATGCCAAGAGCTTGATCCAAAGGATAACAACATACCATCTTCTCCAGATCAAGATGCTACCATCCCATCTAGTCCTACTCAAGATCACAATCCTCCATCCACTCCATCTCATGACTCCCTTGACATTGAAGATTCCATTGCTCCATCTCATGAGCCCTCATCTCTATCTCCATCGCATGATCCCTTATCTCCTACCATCGCAAATCCAAATCCTATCATATCACCTAATCCCTCTCTTGATAACACCCATCAAGATGTTGCTATCCCACCATCTCCATTTATTGATCCTCCATCATCGCCTAAACATACTATCCCCTCACCACTTGTATATCCCCTTGGTACTCTCACATTCTTCCATGGTGGTCTCCTTTCAGAAAAAAAAAAAAACATATATACCACCCATCATCCTCCTCATAATAATGGACTCATATCACTCTTCTAGAATAACAAAAATCCTATCATGGATCGAATGCTTAAGAACATGAACTATCAAGGAAAAGGTTTAGGCCTTCATGAGCAAGGTATTTTAGAGCCCATCCAGGTCAAAGAACAATTTTGTATGCGAGGTCTTGGACCTATTTCCCAAGACTCACAATCTAAATATGTTGGTACAACCTCTAGATGTCCCCAACAATCCTCCTCAAAATAAAATATAGGCTCTTCCCATTGCTCCATTAGATCATATGTTTCCATCCCTCCTCCTCCATTGTATCACCTCAAAACAACCGTCCATATTCCTCCTTCATCCACCCCATCCATTTTAGGTCCTTGCATCCCTCCATCCACCATCTCCCATCCTCCATCTACTTTTTCCATGTTTCCTCTAGGTCCTACATCTATTTTGGGACCCTGTATCCCAAAATCACCTCCTCCATCTCATTGTATTCATCCTTTCATCCATCCAACACCTATCCATGTCACCATCATAAACATCCCACTCTCATATCCCATAATCAGGATCAACAAAGGCACATACCTACACATCCTCCCTCTACACATAATCCCCATAATCTTACCTCCATTGCTCCACATCATCCATCTCCTCACACCCATCCCATTACTACTAGAAGCACTTTGGATGCTAAAACAAAAATGCATAAATCCAAACATCCACATGAGTCTAAAGCTCCCCATGTCCCCTCTAAAAGACATGGTGAAGAAAAGAAAAATCAAATCCAAAATCCAAATCAAATCCATAGGCCACAAAGGCACACCAAAGCAAAAATCAAAACCATGTGGATCCCAAAGAAAAAAGATGCCATGCCTTCAAATGAAGAATCCATAACAATATCCAAGGTTGCTAATCCAAAATCTAATCATTTTCATCCACCCTCTCCTAAATATTTTTTGGGTCCTTATGTCCCAAAATTCACTATCCCATCTCGTCCATTATCCCCACATTCTCCATCCATTAATCCTCCTATCCTTTCACATACACCACCACATGTGCGAATATTGGTCTTGAACACATCCTCCCATCATTCCACCCATACACTTTCCAACATCCAATCCATTATCCCACATATCTACCCTATCAAATCCCTCTAATTCATCCTCTTGCATAATCCATTTATCCTAATAAAGTTGTACCAACATCCAATAGTCGCTTCGAACATGGGCTCTTAACACTTCATATGGAATTTGATGCTTGAGTCCTTCATCCATCTCTTTATCACATGTCTTCTGAATCTATTTCTTCACATCTCTATCCTTGTCCATCTCCATCCACCTTCTATCCAAAACTCCAAAAAATATTAAAAAAAAAAAAAAAAAAAAAGTAAAGAGAAATAATTTGTCCAATGGTGAAAACTTAGAAAAAAAGTTCCTTGGATAAGTACCATGATGAAAACCTAAAAAATAGGTGTCATGCGTAATCCCCATCTGTTTCCTTTTTCACTTGGGGGAAACTCCATTCCCTTCACCCATCTCCTCCATCCAACCTATCTCACACATCTTGCTTATCATATCCCATTTATCCCAATTCCTCCATCCTCCTTGTGATCTTGATATAGATATGGGAAAACATACAAACATGCTTTGGAAACCTCTTGGCATACATTCCCCTCATTTGTACACTATCCTAATCCTTATTCGCATTCATCTACCTTCCTTGTCCACCCATCATGCTACCATTAATCTCCCTTCCTTATCCGTGCATCCTATTCATATCCATCTCAGTCCTTTAGTATTCTATCCTTCTACCTTCCATCCCTCATGCCTCATCACACATGACATATCTAGAGTGGGGGAATCTATCTTCCTTTGTTATATAGTCCTTGGAGGCATCATTCATTCCATTAGAGAAATCCCTTCCATTTCCCTCTTGTTATATCCATCTCCCCATCCTTATCTTCCTATCCTTCCATCATATTATCCCTTTTCATCTATCCATCTTAACTTTTTACTCATCCAAATCTTTATCCCTCTATCCTATCCATCCAAACAATAAATTTCATCTCCCTATCCTTATCCTCTTGTCCATCCATCATAGCATCCCTTCCATCTCCCCATCCTTATCTCCTTATCCATTCATCACCTATCCTCATCCCATCTCATAATCCCTTTTCATTGGTATGTGGCTATAGCCTCTCCCCATGCAACCCAATGCCATCTATATTATCACCATCACTTTTGCTTCTTTTGCACATATTTTCAATCTCATATCCTTTCTCATCACTCATCTCCCCATCGTATCATCCTCCCAATTCATTTTGATGATTTGGATAACTATTGCATCACTAAGCTTTGTGTGATCGCTATCATCCTATCCAATCCAAAAGGTCAGTCATGTCTCATCATATCAGTCCCATCATTTCATCCCCTTATCTAGGGTTATCTCATCATCCTTTATCCATCATTTGTCTTGGTCGAACTACGTTGCCCTTGCACTTTCACATAGGTAAGGTTGATCATTTGATTCACCCCCGATGCTTTGTTCATCCGTTCCTTTATCATCTATCATCGATCTTTGCTTTTTTTTGTCTAGTATTTCTCATCCATCATCGGCCTCCATCATCCTCTTCCCGCTTTTATCCATGGTCAATCGTCATCCTTTTATCAAACTATAAGGGCTTTGCGCTTTCACGTAGGCAAGATTAATCTTTGAGCAGCCCCCGAGCCCCTAGGTCTTTAGGGTATGTCTAGCTTGTGTCGTGTCTCTTGTGTCATGTCATCAAGTTATGCCCTTAGCTAGCTGGTTTTTCACAAACAATATCCACTTGTATCATCAGATCCAATCAGTTATGAATATCCTTCATCATATTGATCTTTCAGTTTGGTATCCATCATCGGTCTCAATAGGATGCATCCTTCCTAACATACCTCATAAATCCCATCCATCCCCTTTATCCTATGGAAAAGGACGTTTGAAATTGATTGTGATCTTTTGATGCTTTTGGATTTTGTTTATCATTTGAGCTCCCTATCATCACTTGTCATGGTCACCTTGATCCATCATATCATGGTGTGCTTTGACTAGTCAACATACGGGTGTATCTTGATCTTTTCTTTATTTTTTTCTTCTTGGTTGTCCCATGTAGTACCCACCAAGATCCCTGAGGTCTTGTGTTACGTTGGGGTATCCTTGTGTGCTTGTGGTTATTCCAATACCTGGCCCGACCAAGGTCATTGCGACTTTGGGGTGTTGGGATATCCTTCTTTTTTGTTGTGTTTGTTTCATGAATTAGACACTAATCTTCCTTGGTCCTTTATACCTTGGTGTATTGTGTCTTCTTCTATAGCAACAATCAGTGCTCCTAAAGATGGAAAATTTCATTTGGATTGCATTTCATCTCCCATCCTCTCATCTATCAAAATCCCCCCATCCATTCATCCTTCATCACTGTCCCTTCACAATATCCTCTCGCTTATCGTCCTCTCTTATTCATCACTTTGAATCCTCTTCCCCATCTCCCCTTTCATTGTTTCATCCATTTCAAGAGCACATCTGTGTTCTCTTGAACTCGCATGTCCTCTTGAGGGGGCATCCTTCATCCCTAACTTTCATCTTCACCCCCATCATCTTTCTTCCTAGTCACTCCTTTGATGACTAGGCCATCTTTTCTGATCTAACCATCTTCGTTTTGGTTCTATGTTTTAATCTTCTTTGAAATGATTCTACTTCATAACACCATCTCAAAGAGGGGAAAAATGTAGACACCTAAATTTGGACACTTATATTTGTCCAAATTTTCCCTCTTCATCTAAATACCCTCTCATTAGCATTAATTAAGTAATATTGTTATTATTTAATTAATACCCTTAAATCATCTAAACCCTTAAGGTATTTAGTTAATAATTAAATACCTTACCCTTTTCATCAAATGAATTAAATAAACATGACATTTATTTAATTCGTCACAAGTCATCCTTTTCTTAATCTTAATCAACCTCCTAATTCCATCATTAGGAATGTGCACATGCCTAATATTTGATTAGGATGTATCACATCCTTTGAATTTTGAAATTTGGCCCATAATCTCTCTTAGCCACCTAACTCTCCTCTAATCCTTCATTAACTAGCCTACTCAACCTCTCAACGAATTTTTAATTCCTTTTATCCTTCCAAGGAATATTAAATTCCTTTTTCTCTTCCCCATGTGATATTTGACTTGTCACACCAAGTCACATGTGGACTCTTCCCCATGTGATCTTTGATATGTCACATCAAGTCACATGTAGACTCTTCCCAACTGAATCTTTGACTTGTCACATCAAGTCACATGTGGAAAAGTGCTTCCCTTTTTGAAACTTTTTCTTGTCCACTAGATTCTTCCAAGCATGTGAATTTTTAATTCACATTTATTTTCCCAACTACTTTCCTCTTCCCCATGGAGATTTTTGAGGAATCCAAAAATTCCTCCTATGTCATTTTCCAAAAAATTGGGAATAAGAACTTACCTTTTAAGGAAATCTTATCATCCCCCGAGGTACTTGCAAAGTACTTGTCCTTCCACATCATGTACCCTCCTTCCACCTCATTTAAACATCACCATTTCTAAGCCATCTTACATTCCACATGCCAAGATGTGAGGGCTTGTGAGTCCTCAACTCACCATAGCCCTTCATCTTGGCCTTGTTAGTTTAATCTCAACCATTCAATTCTCTAGAGAATTCAACTTCCTCTATAAATACCCCCTCTTTTCTCTCATTTAGAAATTTTTGCATTCCATAGCCAAACTCTTGCAATTTTATCATTTGATCCATACTTAGCTAATTTTTACACTTTGCACTCACCATAGCATTCTCATCCACTTCTCATCCATCTTGTATCATAATTGTGCATCTTTTGCCATCAAGAGGAGCATACACAACTTTAAAAATCAAGGGCCAACCAAAGGACAACTTAACAAGGTATAATATTTCCATCTAGTTTGTTAAGATCAACGTTTTTTCCCTATCTTAAGGTGTTAGGTGTTTACTTTGTTTCTTGCATAATTTCTTTTGTTGTTGGTCATTTTTGGAGCAATATTTTCACCTAATCACAATAAGATCATGCAAGATTATAATATGAATGAGATTTCATGATCTAGGTTGATCAATTTATGGTTTAGGGTGATAGAATGACTTAAGGGGATCTATGTCTAGTAAGTTCCTAGGACAAAATGACTTGGCTCAATTGAATAAAATTTGGTGAAGTTGCCTTGGACCTGTTTTCTCCTAGAAATGCACCCTATGCAAAGTTATAAAATAAGATTTCTAGAGAAACATGGGATCATTTCAAGACTGTGGGTCACCTAAAGTTGAAATGAACCTTCGGAGAAGGCTAAATTCCTTTGTGTTATCACCTAAAACTATTGCTCTTTGAAAGAAAAGGGAACAAGGAATGTATGAAAATTAAAACTTAAACCTGTGGTGATACACCAAATTGATAAAAATTGTGGAATGAAAACAAGATGAACATACACTTGGAAACTAAAGGGAGATATTTCATTTACTCAAAATAACTTTGTGAACCTATGCATCATTCTTGAAAAGGTTTAATTTGTGTATCTATTTTTAAGAAGGAAAGATGAATTTCACAAATTAAAGTTCAAAGTGCAAACTTAGAAAACACAGTTCAAAACTTACATAATCTGAAAAGAAATGAAAATAGTATGAAAAACCAACACTGGCTTCTATGGTAAACTCTGTGTTTTATATTTCCAGATTCCATTTGAGTTACAAAGCATACATCAGCTGAGAAAGGATTGTTAAAAATCACTAACTCTTTTAGAATGCATAATCTGAACCCGTCTACAAAGAGGCAAAAATGTCTTATATACAAAAGATGTGTCAGTCCCCCCTAGGGCTTACAAAAATATCAGTCCTCAGAAAGATCTATCCTTAGATCTTTTCAAATGAAGTTAATGTTGCATTCAAGTGTATCCCTCTTGTCCATGTTGGTGAAGAGTTACTCCAGGAATGGCCTCCTTGATCTTTTGCAACCACAACATTATCTTCTGGTCATTGTCTCCACTCTCGAACTTCCCTTAGAGCCACCTGGAATGCTTCTGAGCATTTCAATAAATGTCTATCAACTCTTGCTAGTTGACATCCCAACTACCCTTGTGGTCTCAGCCTTTCTGTTGCTTGATGACACCTTCTGGATATCAATCTAATTCATCGCTTTATTCTCAGAGTAGATACATGTTGCTTATGCTCTATCGATCTTGTCCACAGGGGGAGTCAGGAAGTCAAAGTCGTGCCCCATAGATTCTAGACGGTCAAAGGGTCCCTCAAACAACATTGCATGTCGGTGAGACACTAGTCGTGTCTCCCCGATGCGAGTATACTTCATAGGATTGTCGACATAGCTTGGAACTATTAGCAAGACCTCATAGTGAGTTCAAAAGTTATAATGACATCCACAGTGGCTGTCACCCAAACCATCAAGAAGACTTTTTCCTTTGGGAAAACCTCATGATGAGCCCTCAAGAGTCATACTGATATCCCTTTCCATCGCTTAGTCATCCGCATTCGACAAGAGCTCCCTCAGTCGGCAGGAGGTCATACCCATCTTGGTGACTTATACCGTTGTGCTCCTCTATCGACAGGACATCCATGTGTCGGTGAGAGCTTAGGCTGAAGGCAAAATCTCTCGGTGAGCCCATTTCATCTCGGCAAGACCGTATTGAGTCAGCAAGACCTCTTATCAAACTCCTCTTGGTGATGATTCCCATTGCAGCCAGTCCCTATTGGTGAGATACTATTCTCTCGACATGACCTCATAGCGAGTCCCCTTTCTCTCCTTGAGCTCACTTCATTTCATTAAGACCTCCAGCAATTGGCAGGACATCAATCTGATGGCAAAACATTATGCCGATGTCAAACTTTCTCAGTGGGACCTTTTCATTATCAGTGAGAGCTCATGCTGAGATTATTTCCTTTGTCGACGCTGCTTCACTTCAGCGATACCTCACCCCTTCGGCGAGACCTTACACTGAAGCCCCCATATTGCATTGAAATCCTACCCTTTCAGCGAGACTTCATTTGATCGGTAAGACCTTATGCCGAAGGCAAAATCCTTCGGTGAGCTTGCTTCATCATCTATCGGCAAGACCTCTTCGACTCGGGAAGACCAGCCTGGTCGGCGATACCTTTCACCAAACTCTCATCTGTTCACTGAGACCTCCCCTTATCAGCTAAACCTCATGCCAAAGTTGTTTCCTTTGCCGAGTCTACTTCACTTCAGTGAGACCTCACCCTGACAATGAGACCCTATATCAATGTCATCTATGTTGGAGACCTCTATTATTGGTGAGACCTCACCCCGAGTTCAACATCTCACTGAGGGCTCCTCCTATTTCGGTAAGACCCTGCTTAGTCAAAAAGACCCTTCACCAACCTCAAAACATTATATTGAAGGAACAATCCCTTCGGTGAGACTCTACTTGGTTGCCGAGACCTCAAGCCGAACACAAACCACTCTCCCCAATGCCAACCTTGTGAGCTACCTTTCATGAGACATCCCACGTGGAGAGACACATAAAGAGTCATGGCGACCCAAATGTCCTGATGACCAATGCATTCGAACAAATAGAGGGCATTGCTAGTTGACGAGACAACTAGAGGGTCTTGCTGACTCTCTTCTCTGATAAGCTTGTGCCAAAACTAATTGAGGCATGCTTTTCAAATGAGCTCCTTGTGAAATTTCATCGGATGCATGACCTAACCCTTGATGCAAATGTCCCATTTGGCCCTTATGAACATTTGAAACACAATTTGTCCTCTCTGATGAGCCTATAGGTGAAAATCAGGCAAACATTTTTGGTGACCTTTGACTAGATGTTTTCCTACTAAACATAGAAAGCAGTAGCCAAACCTATCCATTGGGCATGGAGTCACTTAGAAACTATTAGAACAGACCAAGAGTAACTCACACATGGCTGCAATTTGCTCATGACTCATGAAGCAGATCAAGGCACTGGAACTTGCTGAAACCAGAGAAACTGAGGTGAAACTGTCAAACTTTACTAGAACAACACGTAGGAAACGGAACAACATTTAAACTAAAGTGTCAAAGCACTTATTGAAAACATAAAACCTAATCTAATATGTACAATGGAGGAACATATCAAACCTCAAAACAAGGCTTTTGGTGTATCCCATTGACTGGGATAGGAAGCACTTCACCTTTGGTTGTGGCCAATTGATAAGCATTGTGTTCTTTGCAGTCTTTGATGATAAATGGACCCATTCACATGTTGTCAAACTTGGTGTGATGGCTTGGCTTGTTTTTCAGAACATCCCATTTGAGAACAATATCACCCTCTTTAAAAATTTTGACTGTAGCTTTCTTGTCAAATTTTCTCTTTGTTTGGAGTTGATGATACTCCAAAGTTTTCATTGCCCTATCTCTTGATTCTTCAAGCTCCATGAACTCTGCATACCTTATGGAAATTGGGTCCTATTCTTCATACATCTCCAACTCATGAATGATGTCAAGAGCTGGAAGCTCCACAGATGGAGATATTCTAGCCTCTTTACCATAAACGAGGACATATGGAGAATTACCCACTGATCTCTTAGGGGTCACTCTATCTGCCCAAAGTGCAGATTTCAATGTGGTATGCTAAATTCTTTGATTATCCTCCATTGTCCTCTTAATAATCCTGATGAGATTCTTATTTGTGCTTTCAGCTAAACCATTACCCTGAGGGTAATAATTAGAGGAAGTATTCAAATGAATGCCATATTTAATAGCCCAATCTGTGACTCTTAATCCAACAAATGCAAGAGCATTATCCAAAATGATGGAGTCAAGAACTCCAAACCTGGTGATTATGTCTTCATAAAAGCTCAGAACTGAAGATTCATTTGCTTCCTTCAAAGCTACTGCCTCTATCCACCATGTAAAATAGTCTGTAGTAGTAAGCACCCACTTGTGACCAGCACTGGATGGTGGATTAATTGGCCCAATGAAGTCAATACCCCATCTCATAAAGGGCTTCTCCACCTGAATTGGATGTAGAGGAATAGTAGGAAATTTTTCTTTTCCTAAAAATAAAACACATTTAATACATTTTCTTGACCATGCATAGGCATCTTTGAACAAGTCAGGCTAGTAGTAACCAGCTCTCATGATTTTCTAGGCAGTAGTTCTTGGAGCAAAATGACCTCCTGCAGCTCCATCATGAAACTCACAAAGTATCTTCTCAACTTGATCGCTGTGAATATACCTTAGGAGAACACCATTTAGATATTTTTTGAAAAGAACATTATCTACTAGCACATATGGTATTGAATACAGTCTGAATTATCTTTGTTTAGCTCTATCTAAACCTGGTGGAAACTCACTAGTTTGTAAAAAATGGGTGATGTCTTGAACCCAATTTGTTGTTATCAAGGGAGCATCATCCCGGGCATTTTGAGGTTCACTTGTATTAACAAAAAATAATATCCTTTTCTAAGTCATTTTCACTGCTCGACCTTGTAGCAAGATGTTCACAAAGATCTTTACCCCTAACCAATTTGGTAATCTTAATGTCCACATCGTATTCCATGACCTTAGTGACCCATCCTACTCTTTTATCATTTAGATCTTGGTTTAACAGAAATTGTTTCACACTTGGCTGTGTAATCAGAACATGAATTTTGTTGTTTGAAACCAAAGGTTTAAAAAAAATAGGCTTTTAATCACATCAAGAACATGTTTCTCCACAAATGTATATTTTTGTTCATAATCAGCAAGTCCCCAACTAAAGAAAGCTATTGGCTACTCTAAATTATCGTTGTTTTTCTGAACCAGCATAGCAGAAAGTGAACTAATGCTACCAAAAGCATAAAAGAAGAAGTCCTTAGAGAAATCAAGATTACCAGTGTTGGAGATGATGCTAAAGCTTCTTTGATTTCTTCAAAACTGTGTTTTGCTTCTCCAGTCCAACTGAAAACATCATTCTTTTTAAGCATGGTGGTCAAGGGCTGTAGTAAATTTGCAACATTAGGAATGAATCTTCTTAAAAAGTTGATTCTTCCTAAAAAGCTCTGCAATCCTTTCTTGTGATTGGGTAATGGCAGTTCAAGTATGGCTTTAACTCTTTCAGGGTCAATGGTAACTCCATCTTTTGACACTATGTGACCTAACAACTTACCTTCATGAATTACAAAATTACTCTTTGTCAAATTGAGAGATATTCCATACTCTCTACATTTTTCAAAGACTTGCTTGAGATGTGACAAATTCTCATCTGCATTTTTTGAATATACAGTTATGTCATCTAAGTAAGCTAGTAAAAATTTCTATATTAAACTCTAAAATTCCATATCCATGGCACGCTAAAAGGTGGCACCAACATTAGATAAACCAAAAGGCATTCTCTTGTAGGCCATAGTGCCCCATTTTGTTGTAAATGTTGTTTTATACTAATCCTCTTCTTTGACTAGAATCTAGTTATAACCAAAATACCCATCCAGAAGAGAAAACCTTTCTGACCCAGCAACAACTTGAAGAATTTATTTGATGGACAGTAAGGGGTAATGATCCTTCAAGAATGCTCTATTAAGGTCTCTAAAATCTACACATAATCTTATCTCACCACTCTTTTTTCTAACTAGAACAAGGTTAGAAACCCAAGATGTGTGTTTAATTGGAAATACAATACCCCCTTCTACTAACTTGGTTAGCTCTTTGGTCATCAAAGGTTCAAACTTGGGGTTCAATGGTCTCTGTTTTTGTCTAATAGGCTTGACATTGGGTTCTAACTCAATTGTATGTTGTGCAATATGAGGGTCAAACCCTCTTAAATCAAAGTATTGCCAAGCAAAAACATTGTGATATTCTTGGCATAAAACAATGAAAGCTCTCTTATCTTTAGCTGAACAAATTTTGCCTAATTTGAGAAGCTTACCTTTAAAAATTTCAACTTCCTCATAATGATCTTCTTTCACTTGGATGCCAACCAGTCCTTTGGGAAGTTTATTTTTTTTTAGCTGTATCACTTGATCATCATATTGTTGTTTGATCTTTTATTGGTTCATTATATAAAATTGATCTTTTTGGAGTAGGAAGGTTAATATTTTCTCATCATTTTCAAATACCTACCAATTAATGTTATTATCAGGAATTGACAGCCTGATAACCACCTAATCATACTGTTGTATTTTGTCTTTTTTAATATCACCTGGGATATCAAACTGCGCTCCAATTGTTGCAAGTCTGTCAGCACGCTTATTCTGATTTCGTGGAATAGAAATCAGATTGAAGGCATTAAATTCTTCAATTATGTCCCATACTCTATTTCTATAAGACTTCAGAGCATCATTCTTGGCAACATTCAGCCCCCTGATCTGATTAACTATCAATTCACTATCTCTTTAGACCTTGAAATAGCCAATCCATCTTTTCCTTGCCCACTCAAGGCCTTGAATGAATCCCTCATACTCAACACTAATGTTAGAACATGCAAAAGAAAAATGAAAGGCTAAAAAATACTTATCACCTTGTGGAGAAATTAGCATTGCACCTCCACCTACTCCATTCTTGCTTCTAGAACCATCAAAAAACATTTCCCAAAGCCCACTTTATTGTTGCAACAACTGATCTGAATCCTTTTCAAGGTTCAGAATCTCTGCATCAGGCTCAAGCATCACATAATTACCCATACTAGCATCTTGAATAAGATCTAGAGGATTGTCCAACATGATTTCAACTGCCCACTCATGTAGAAGTACATCAAGAACAACTTCTAATTAAAGTTCTTGAGGAGCAACTAGCTCACTGTTAGTACAAACAACACAATTTGTGTCTACAACAATAGGAACAACATTGATGGGACTTGGGTTATATGGCTCAATGTGATCTTTAGCCAGCCTCTCAGATTTAAAAGTGACTTTGGTTCCATATCTAGTTCTAAAAAACATATGCGACCAGTCAACTGAAACATAACCACCTATCTTAGCCGTAAAGTCTCTTGAGAGGCAAGAGGAAAAGAAAGGTGGAAGGTCTATGAAACATATGTCCTGAGGAACTGAAAAATTCGGACAAGCATGAAGAGTAAGACTCAAATATTTAATGATGCCCAATGTATTGACAGAAGTGCCATCCAATTGAATCACTCATTTCTCTAAAGGTGATACTTCATTCCAAGCTTGTTAGCAATCTACTTTGGCATCACAGAGCTACTAGCTCCACTGTCTACCATACAGTTATGAACTAACTTATCACCTATGATTACTGACACATAAAATGAAGGTAGTTTAACTTCTTTTCCTGTCTCTTTGCTGGGTTGTTTATCATTTCCTAGAGAATTGTTTGTTAACACAACTCTAGCTTGACCTACTTGAGACTCAGACTGATCAGATACTTTAAAATTTGACAAAGCAGAGTGTAACATATCTTTTTGACCTGGGATAGCTAATAAATCCCACATAGACATCATTACATTCATCTTTTTCATACTGTGATAGGTTGAATGTGAGTGTTAGAAGACAAGCAACAAGTGAAAGAGTGCAAATAAAACACCAAAACAACCTACACCTCAAGATTAGCCTAAGTTGGAAACAATGCAAGATTAAAGCAACAAAATGGAACTCTATACCTTGCATTGAGTCAATCTTTTGGTTGGCCCTTCGATCTTTGATGTGTATGCTCCTTGGATGGCACAAGATGCAAGCTAAATGGTGTTGTGAGGATGAGTGCAAGTGGATGAAAACAATAAAATGGGTAAGTATAAGTTGAGAAACAAAATTGCAAGAGTTTGGCTAGCAAAATGATCTCTCCCAAAATGAGAGAAAAGAGGGGGTATTTATAGGATTTTTGAGAATTCCTAGGGGAAATGGAGGGTCAAGATTGAGCCACCAAATATCAAGATGTAGGGCTAAGGTGAGTTGAGAACTCACAAGCCCTCACATCTTGACATGTGGCATGTGATATAGCCCTAAAAGATGAAGTGGACATGAGGTGGAAGGATAGTACATGACATGGAGAGGGGTACAAAGTACCTTGGGATTGGACAAGATCTCCTCATAAAGGAGGTCCTTGTCCCCATGTGGGTGAGAGGACATGTGAGGAATTAAAAATTCCTCAAATATTATCATGGGGAGATGGGAAAGAATAAAGAATAAGTGAAGGACATGTGGGAAGAAGTGAAGGAATTAAAAATTCCTTTTGGGTGCCTTGGGGGATTAAAAGGTGAATTAAAAATTCACATGGGGAAGTGGAGTGCCTTGTCCAAAAGGAGAAAGCCTTTAATAAGGTTGACTTAAGGACACATGCCATAAGTGGGAGGAGGATTAGGTTAGGCTAACCAAATGATTAAAGTTGTGCAAGTACTTAGTTAGATGGACTAATGACTCATTAGAAGCAAGTGGGAGATTATAGAGGATGTGACCTTAATGATGATTAAGAGTGTGCACATGCTAACCCCTATTAATTAGAAGAAGATGAAGTAATTAAGATGGATTAGGGACCAACTTGCAAAAGTTGGAGGATGTGACCATGAGAGAGAAAAGAGGAATTAAAAAATTAATTTTAATTCCAAAACGGGAATATGACCAAATTAAATAAAATGGTAAATTTATTCAATTTAGAGGAGGAAAAGGGGTAAATTATTTATTAAATTAAACACTTTAGCACCCTTATGTAAGATGCAAGGTATTAATTAAACAAATGGTTTGATTAATATTGACAGAGGGGATGAGTAAGAAGACACGTTTGATCATATGGAAGTGATCAAATTGGATGTCTACATTTTGCCCCTCTTCGAAATACTATTAGAATAATAGGGTTTCAAAGAAGAATAGAATGCAGATGACTCTGTAGAGGAAGAGACCAGAAAAAAAGATGCCCCAACATGGGGGAATGTGCATGAGCTACCCCAAACGAAGGGAATGCGGAGAGGATGCCTCAGTCACACATAGGTAGGCTTAGAGCGACGGGTTAGGAAGGAATGGTAGGGTATGCCCCCTCAAGAAGGGGGACGAGGGAGGAAAGGGGTGCCTCGGGCAACTTCTCGAAAGGATGGAGTGGTACATGTTGTTGGAAAGAGCATAGAAAAATGAGAAAAATGGCGTGCAAATGGCGGCTCTGGGAAAAAAGAGGCTGGATGAATTATATGGAGGAATTTTGGTTAAAAAAAGAAAAAAAAGACTTGAAGTTGAAAAAGGACGGGAAATGGGAAAAGAGGATAAAAGGTAATTGAGGAATTACTGTTGGCTCATTGTGACAGTTGGCAAGTGGAGAAAGAGGAGAGGGAGACTAGGAGGCGAGTGAGATCAGACATCATGCTAGAGTACGACAGTGATATCATCCACCAGGCGGATGAGAGGCGACTTTTCTTTACCCACCGTGCTATACCATGCCAGGTTAGCTCAAAACTTAACTTTGTGTCTTTTAGTCATTTACACCAATATTTTTGAAAAACAAAAAACATGGGTTTTGTTTGGGGTGTCGAGAAGAAAAATGGGTAGGAATTTTTTTTTTGATATTGCTTTGGATTTCATGCCAGAGGGGGAAAAAGGGTGGCAACCACGTAGACTGGTCTGCCGCCACC
>VDFB02086081.1:293795417-293857493 GCA_007258455.2 Sequoia sempervirens
GGCCTTGGTTGTGATTTGGAAAGGTGTTTTGATAGATCTGCAACTGAGCATTGGACGACGGAGGTTGACTAGGGTCAACCTTGATATCACCTTGATCTATGAGGTATTGGATGTAGTTTTTCAGACCCTGACACTTATTCAGAGAGTGTCCTTTGATTTTGTGGAACTCGCAATATTCATTTTCCCTAAACCATGCGGGCTTAGGTTTGGATTCATCAGTGGCTTGTGGTGGCGGAAGTGCGTGATCAGTCGCTGATGCATAGCAGGTTTGTGAGAAGGCGACCTCCAAGGGTTCTCCTAGTTGAGCATCTTGGTGTTTAGTGTTCCCTTGGTTATTTTGATTGGACTATTGGGGAGGACGGGGTGTCCCTTGCGGTATGGATATGGCATTAGGTATGGATTGTTGTTGTTTCTGGGATGTGTTGGCCACGTGGACATGTTTAGTATCAGTAACACCATCATTTACTACATTTTTGTTCTTGTTCCAAAAATGCGGCTTGTCATTGAATAACCTTTCCTTATCTTGATTATATATTTTGATGTTCCCCTTGGCAACAAGGGCATCCTCAAGGATGGGTCCCTTCTCTACTACCTCCTCGAAAGTGGTGACACAGTGTAATTGGAAGTTATGAGCCATGTCAGGATGAGAGTTCTCTACGAAGAGGGTGACCATGTCCTTTTCTTTCAAAGGATTTTCATTCGACTTGCTAGGGCACGCCACCTCTGGAGGTAGCTAGTAAAGGTTTCCCCTTCATGTTGTTTCTCTTTGAGAAGATCCAGGGTATCAGTATCTTTCTCCAAATTGAACAAGAAGTAGGAAACAAACTTTTCTGATAGGTCCGCAAAAGATTTTATAGATCCCTTTTCGAGGGTCATGAACCACCCTAGAGCGTTGCTTGCTAGACTTCAAGGAAATAGGTGCAAGAGATAGTTGTCATTGTGGATAACTTCTTGACACTGAGAGTAAAACTCCTGTAAGTGGGCCTTAGGATCTTTGTTCCCCTTATATTTGTCAAACTTTGGCATTTCAAAATGTTTGGGGAAGGGAATTAGTGAGATGGAGGGATCATACGGATATGGGCATATATCTTCAAACTTGAATGATTATTTGCCAATCCCTGCCTGGAGATCTTTCAGAGCGGCTTTGATTTCCAGTATGTCTGCATTGGCCAGTGTGTTGGATGGATATTGATGGTAGGATGATTGTGGATTCTGAGATGATGTTTGGAGATGGGCGTATGGGTGAGGAGGTGGTATCCCCTGCTGATATGCCAAGGGACCTTGTTGATAAAGAGGTTGCTAGTGCGAGGCGGGATATGGATTGGTTGGGTAGTTGTGGGTGGCGTACTATTGGGAAGTATGGAGAAAGTGTTGTTGATTAGCTTGCAGATATTGGGGGTGCTGATATGACTGTTGCGATGCCACATAGGAGGGTTATTGTTGATATTGTTGCTAGTTATAATAGTTGTAATGATGGGGTGGTTGTTGATGTATAGTTGGTGGTTGTGGTGGGTGAGATGGGATGTTATGTGGTGGTTGCGCTTGTGGGCGTAGAATGGACGCAAGGAATGGAGATATGGTCGAGGCTGAAGGATGAGGTTGATTTCTTGGTGGTTGATGCTGTGATGGTTGTGTTGAAAATGCGGGATTGACCAATGGTTGTTGTTGAGGTGGAGGTGCGATTGAGATGTTGTGCGAGGGAGGTTGTTGAGCGCTAGTGGGAGCATAGGCTTGGGGAGGTTGTTAGGATACAAATGATGATGGAGGGGGGACGTTGGATGACGATGGTGGAGGGATGTTAGATTGGGGTGGTTGTTTAGGTATGAATGACGACGATGGAGGGATGTGAGATTGGGGTGGTCGTTGAGGTATGAATGACGATGGTGGAAGATTAAAAGGTGAATTAAAAATTCACATGGGGAAGTGGAGTGCCTTGTCCAAAAGGAGAAAGCCTTTAATAAGGTTGACTTAAGGACACATGCCATAAGTGGGAGGAGGATTAGGTTAGGCTAACCAAATGATTAAAGTTGTGCAAGTACTCAGTTAGATGGACTAATGACTCATTAGAAGCAAGTGGGAGATTATGGTGGATGTGACCTTAATGATGATTAAGAGTGTGCACATGCTAACCCCTATTAATTAGAAGAAGATGAAGTAATTAAGATGGATTAGGGACCAACTTGCAAAAGTTGGAGGATGTGACCATGAGAGAGAAAAGAGGAATTAAAAAATGAATTTTAATTCCAAAACGGGAATATGACCAAATTAAATAAAATGGTAAATTTATTTAATTTAGAGGAGGAAAAGGGGTAAATTATTTATTAAATTAAACACTTTAGGACCCTTATGTAAGATGCAAGGTATTAATTAAACAAATGGTTTAATTAATATTGACAGAGGGGATGAGTAAGAAGACGCGTTTGATCATATGGAAGTGATCAAATTGGATGTCTACACATACTATCAAGAATATTATAGGGTACAGTTGGGTTTACTTTATAATGTACTTTTATGCGAGCATGATCATCTTGCAAATTTGGTAGCTCCTTGACTGAGAGTTGCTAATTTTTCTACCAAATAGGAGTCACTTGAGATGTAGTTGGTTTTGCAACTATTGCCTTTCCTTTGTTAGCTGCTTGATCAAGCTCAAAAGATCTTTTCTTTGCCCTGGTGTTAACTATAACTGGAGAATTATCTACATTCAATCCACAAAATTCTTCACCCTGCAAGTTAAGTAGGGTAGCTTCATTGGTAGGCTGCTCCTAGTGATGTGAAGATGCATCATTGAATTCATTCTGCTGTGAACTTGAGGCATTTTATACCATAAGTGCCTAATTAATGAGTCCATTTGAGAAAGTGGCTTGATTATGAGATTGGTTGCAAGGGTAACACCACTTATAATCTGCTGCTAAATTATTTTGAATAGGGACAAGATCCCTAACTGCATTAATAGGTGCTGGAGCATAAGCTTGAAAAGGTCTAGTATTTACCCCCTATCTTAGGCCCTGGTAATTGCCTTCATAAGCTTGCCTATTACCTTGGTATTGCTGTTGTTGACCTAAATTCTACTGCTGATAAGGCCTATTATATGATTGTTGTTTTTCCAAGCTCACAAGCTTATTACCAAAAGTCTATAATAAACTTTTGATCTCCTATAGCTCATTTGAAGAACTTGAAATAGTAGCTTCTTGTGTTGTAGCAGTGGGAACCGCAGCAAACATTGTTGGAACAGGTGGAAAAGGTGTAAAAGGTGGTATCTTTAAAGGGATATTCACATGAATCTCTAGAAAAATAGGCATTGGTGGCCTAGGAGCAAGTTTACCAGCCTGTATTAGGCTGTTTTCAGCTTTGATTGCTATTTCAAAAGCATCTGGCAAAAACACTCCTCCCATTGACTGTATTAAAACTGAAATGTCACTATTTATAGCTCTAAGATAATATAGGAAGGAATATTCAGGTGAAGGCCTCACCATTGCAAGGATTCTATCACAGGTTCTGTGAAATATAAAATTGAAATCATTCATCTGCTCTTGAGGGGCCCCCTTAATCATGGTTATTGTTCCAATAAAGACAAATTATCATACTTGTCTCCAAATTCATCCCAAGTTGCAATTGAGTTGACTGCTAAGCCCCTGTACCATTGCACAACTCTTCCTTTCAGTGAAGCAGCTAATAATCTCACAACAACATCCTCTTGAGTTATGTGATGGACTCTGCATAATGAAGCCACATCACGTATGTGTTCAATTGGAGTAGTTTGATCTTCCCCAGTGAAATTTGGTAGACTTTTCAAGGCTGCCATTGGAATATCATTATGTTGTGCCAAATTTAAGGGACTCACTTCATTGAAAGAAACAAATGGCTAATTCCTTGGAGCAGCCATTGGAGGTGGTTGAGATGAATTTACTAGCACTCTAGGTGAAACGAAAGATGGGAAAGTAATATGGAATCTCATGGATGGAGGAGTAGACTTTGCTCTTCTAGCATAAGAAAATATTGTTCCTGGCCTTTCTATTGCTCTACCTTGTCTTCTTCATGGTGAAAGCTGCAAATACTCGAAAGGAACTAAGCTGCTCCTTGTCTGAGCTCTTCTCATAAACTATAGAAGGTGTTGATTCTGAATTTCTTTCTCTCTACGAAGTCACCAAGTATGCACAAATGACTTTTGTAAAGTCTGGAACTCTCTGGTTGCATACTAAACCAATAGTATAATGTGGAACTAGTCCCACTGGGCATGCCATAAAATGTTTTCTCCTAGAAATGCACCATATGCAAAGTTATAAATTGAGCTTTCTAGAGAAACATGGGATCATTTCAAGACTGTGGGTCACCTAAAGTTGAAATGATCCTCTGGAGAAGGCTGGATTCCTTTGTGTTATCACCTAAAACTACTACTCTTTGAAAGAAAAGGGAACAAGGAATGTATGAAAATTAAAACTTAAACCTGCGGTGATACACAAAATTGATAGAAATCGTGGAATTAAAACAAGATGAACATACACTAGGAAACTAAAGGGAGATATTTCATTTACTCAACATAACTTTGTGAACCTATGCATCATTCTTGAAAAGGTTTAATCTACATATCTATTTTTAAGAAGGAAAGATGAATTTCACAACTTAAAGTTCAAAGTGCAAACTTAGAAAACACAGTTCAAAACTTACATAATCTGAAAAGAAATGAAAATAGTATTGAACACCAACACTGGATTCTAAGGTAAACTCTGTGTTTTATATTCTAGATTCCAGTTGAGTTACAAAGCATACATCAGTTGAGAAAGGATTGTTAAAAATCAATAACTCTTTTAGAATGTATAATCTGAACACGTCTACAAAGAGGCAAAAATGTCTTATATACAAAAGATGTGTCAGCCCCCTAGGGCTTACAAAAGTATCAGTCCTCAAAAAAATCTATCCTTAGATCTTTTCAAATGAATTTAATGTTGCATTCAAGTGTATCCCTATTGTCCATGTCGGTGAAGAGTTGCTCTAGGAATGGCCTCCTTGATCTTTTGCAACCACAACATTAACTTTTGGTCATCGTGTCCACTCTCGAACTTCCCTCAGAGCCACCTTGAATGCTTCTGAGCATTGCCATAAATGTCGATCAACTCTTTCCAGTTGACATCCCAGCTACCCCTGTGGTCTCCACCTTTCTATTGCTTGATGACACCTTCTGGATATCAATCTGATTCATCGCTTTCTTCTTAGAGTAGATACACATTGCTTATGCTCTATCAGTCTCATCCACAGGGGGGAGTCAGGTAGTCAAATGGCTCATGGTGCATACGTAGCTCTCATCTAATTGGTCAAACTTGTGCCCCATAGATTCTAGATGGTCAAAGGGTCCCTCAAACAACATCGCATGTCGGTGAGACACTAATCATGTCTCCTGAATGTGAGTATACTTCACAGGATGGTCGACATAGCTTGGGACTGTCGGCAAGACCTCATAGCGAGTTCAAAATTTAGAACGACATCCACAGTGACTGTCACCCAGACCATCGGCAAGACTTTTTCCTTCAGAAAAACCTCATGGTGAGCCCTCAAGAGTCATACCGATATCCCTTTCCATCACTTAGTCATCCACATTCAGCAAGAGCTCCCTCAGTTGGCAGGAGGTCATACCAATCTTGGTGAGTTATACCACTGTGCTCCTCCATCAGTCGGACATCCATGTGTCTGTGAGAGCTCAGGCTGAAGGCAATATCTCTCAGCAAGACCCTATCAAGTTGGAAAGACCTCTTATCGAACTCCTCTCAGCGATGAGTCCCACCGCAGCCAGCTCCCTATCAGCGAGACACTATTCTCTCGACAAGACCTCATAGCGAGTCCCCTTTCTCTCCCTAAGCTCACTTCATTTTTTTGAGTCCTTCAGCAATCGGCAGGACATCACTCTGACAGCCAAACATTATGCTGATGTCAAAATTTCTCGGTGGGACCTTTTCATTATTGGTGAGACCTCATGCCAAGCTCATTTCCATTGCCATTGTTTCTTCACTTCGGCGAGACTTGACCCCATCAGTGAGACCTTGCAGTGAAGCTCCCATATTGCATTGAGATCCTACCCTTTCGAAAAGACTTCTTTTGATCGGAAAGACCTTATGTCAAAGGAAAAATCCTTCGGCGAGCTCGCTTCATCATCTGTCGGCAAGACCTCATCGGGTCGAGAAGACCTTCTTGGTCGGTGAGACCTTTTGCCAAACTCTCATCTTCTCACTGAGACCTCCCCTTGTCAGCTAGACCTCATATTGAAGATGTTTGCTTCATCGAGACTGCTTCACTTTGGCGAGACCTCACCCAGATGGTGAGACCCTATATTGATGTCATCTATGTCGGGGAGACCTCCATTATTGGTGAGACCTCCATTATCGGTGAGACCTCCATTATCGGTGAGACCTCACCC
The DNA here is from genome assembly GCA_007258455.2 of Sequoia sempervirens. Classification (NCBI taxonomy): domain Eukaryota; kingdom Viridiplantae; phylum Streptophyta; class Pinopsida; order Cupressales; family Cupressaceae; genus Sequoia; species Sequoia sempervirens. Next base: position 293,801,824 of record VDFB02086081.1, read on the forward strand.
CAAGTTAAACATCTTGTCGAGGGCTCCTCCTATTTTGGTGAGACCCTACTTAGTCGGCAAGACACTTTTCCAAGCTCAAAACATTATATCGAAGGAACAATCCCTTCGGTGAGACTCTACTTGGTCGCGGGGACCTCAAGTTGAACACAAACCACTCTCCCCAACAGAAACCTTTTGAGCTACCTACGACGAGACATCCCACTTGGAGAGACACATAAAGAGTCATGGCGACCCAAATTTCCTAATGACTAGTGCATTCAAACAAATAGAGGGCACTACTAGTCGGCGAGACAACTAGGGGGTCTTGCCGATTCTCTTCTCTGATAAGATTGTGCCAAAATTGATTGAGGCATGCTTTTCAAATAATCTCCTTGTCAAATTTCATCAGACGCATGACCTAACCCTTGATGCAAATGTCCCATTTGTCCCTTATGAACATTTAAAACACAATTTGTCCTACCTAATGAGCCCATAGGTGAAAATCAGGCAACATGACCTTAGTTAAATTTGGTGTCCTTGGGCATCTTCACCAAATTTTATTCACTTAAAATCCATGCTTTTTTTTACTAGGACCTTACTACATAGATCCCCTTAAGCCATCCTATTACCCTAAAACCTAAATCCTAAACTCTAAACCATAAACCATATAGCATTCATAAATTGTCCTATATTAATAGTTAATTGTATTTTCATTCAAGTAACATGCCTTAGACATAAATGAGGCTTACATTTTTTATCATTTATATTGAATGGTTTAAGGGTATTTCCTAAACATGTATCTTAAATTTTGAAATTACAAATCTAATGCAGGTTCACACATATCTTAGAGATCACATGGATCGAATCAATAATATTCACAATCCACCTCCACGACATCCATCTCCACCACCTTCACCTTCACCTCCATCCACTCCACCTCATAACCCCCCACCTCCACCACCTAAAATCGATGGTGCTCATTTTCAAGCACAAATCAATGCCAATGTTAGAACCATCCAAGATCAAATCAACATTATTCATAATGAAGAATGTGTTGCACCACCTATGAGGATGTTTGCATCTAGGATGCAAACCATTGTTGATTATTTTAGGGCTATGCATGGGATCTTAGATGTGCATCGACAATGGCTAGAGGAGAAGAAAACTTATTATTCTAAAAAGGAAATCACAAAGAAATGAAGAGATGCAATAGAGAGCCACAATAGTTTCTAAATTAAGACAATGATCTTATAGTTATGAATTTATGAATTTGGTTCGATGGATATTTTCTGTGATGAATTTATAAATTTGGTTGGATGGATATTTTTAGTGACGTGAATTTATGATTTTGGTTTTAGATGGATATTTTTAGTGACATAAATTTATGAATTTAGTGGAATTTATGAACTTTTAATCATGAATTTATAATAATATATATTTTATGACTATCTACTAGATCATGATTTTTCCTATTGGAAAAATGTAATATATATATGCATTAGACATAAAATGAGCTTTTTGTGAATGTTTCAAGTTTATTTTTTAGTATGTACAGGTATGAAAATTTCATAGTTCTAGATCTTAAATTTTGAATTTTGTATATATGTACATAGTTTAGTTGAATGATGTATGCATGCAAATTATGCATCATATTTTTTATTTTAAATGTATGTACATGTTAAATTTTGAATTTTGTATGCACATGCTCAAGTTCAATCAATGTATATGTGTGTGTATGTATATATACAATGTGCACATCCTATTTAAAAAAAATTAATTTTGTATGTTCATTTTGTATAATTTAATGCAAGTGCACTTATATTTGACATCATGGATCAATTTAACATCGATGATATCCTCAATCCACCACCTCAGCCACCTCCACCTCCACTTGTTGCATCTGATGATGCTCGCTTGCGAGCCCATATAAATGATCAAGTTGCATCCATTTAGAATCAAATCAATGCTATGCAGAGTCAAGCATTGATTCCTCCTCATGTTAGACGTTTTGCATATGCGATGCAAAATGTTTCGGATTCCATTAGGACTATTGATTTTGATCTTGATAGGAATTGATGAGAGAGAGATCAGATGCAACAAATTTTATGTAGACGGTCTCTCATATAAAAAAAAATTAGATCTTAAGATAACAAAAGCTCACCTAGCCCCATACTTTCTCAACCCTGTCACTCGGCAACCCATTCCTGCCAATAAATCTAGAATATCCATGAGGTGGTGTGTGCATCCCTAGATGAGTGCACAATTTTGGAATAGATGGTATATGGGTTTTGATAGTCCACCACATGCTAATTGGGAGGTCCCATTGTATTTTTTGAGGAAACTATATGTAGAGTTTGTTATGGGGAAAAATCCAAATTATTTTTATTTTAAATCATTTTAGGGTGTTGGTGGCAGAATACCACAATAGAGGTTAGGGGCAAGGGTTGATCCCCAACACCCCATGCATCCACAAACCCTTGTTTTTGCTCCTGGTCCTCCCATTCTCATGCTTGTGCATCAGTTTGCGGTGGTCTCCACATTAGGATCCCTTAGTACGCTTGCTAGAGACCTTGATCAACATGCTTCCACAATAGCGAGTAGGGAGCATAGAGATGATGATGGTGGAGGAGTGTATTATGGAGTTGGTTTGAGTACCACTCCAGGAGTGTCAAGGGCCCTACATGTATGTACTAGTTGCCACCAATTATGCTATGGACCCGATCAGGCCACACCTAGTTTAGGTGGACGTCAAGACTCTGGTGGTTCATCTAGTCACCTCAGTTCATTTGTAGAATATCTTACAGTAGACTATCACCCTGAGGACACTGCGACATAGGTATAAATATGCAGATCTACATGTTGATTTTATAAGAATTTTATTGAATTTATAAATCAAAGAAAAGTTTGCAATACATTTTAACAATCGATCTGTTTGATGTATAGATGCCACTAACAATGGGGAAAGTACATACATCGACACTAGTCCTTGTTGGCAACCCTTTTGGGGTATTTTGATTTCAATTTTCTAAATTATTTATGAAATGATTTTTAAATTTAGTTTTAAATTTATAATTGAATCATGGACATATGTTTAAAATATTTATATGTTGGTTTAAGGGAGTCAATTGACTTCCACGTCAATTCAACCTAAGGGGTTTTCGAGCACTCCACTATCGAGCATCATAGATCAGGGGTAGGTACATTTATATTGTAAATTGTTTAAGTTACATTAGTGTAGTTACAATTATGAATTTTGAATTCACTGTATATCAAATGTCCAAGCACACTTGTAAATATTATAAGTGTTAAAAATGTCTACATGTATGTGTAGGTTGACACAATAATGAGAATGGGCTTTGGGAAAACCTTAGATGTTGCGGATACTCATGATGCCTCTGATTTTCAAGTTTTAAAAAAAATTCTACACAAAATGTGCAAACTTGAATATATATTTTAACCTAATTCAAGTATACATGCTTTAAATTTGATCTTGTAGGACTATGTTAGTGTGACTTTCTACCCTAAACTAGTCATAGCTACACCTATAGGAGGACATGCATAGCAAGCTCCAAATATCATGGTAATTTATTTTTTTATTATATTTAAAGTCAATTACAAATTATATATTCTGAATAACTTTAATTTTAAATTTTAAATTGAATATATATATATATATAATATGAGCTAATAGATTTTTTAAATTCTTTTTCTTTTATAGCATGAGACACATCTTTTAGTTGAGCAATAGGTCTTGGAGAAGAGGGTGCACAACCTCAGAATATGGTACAATGAAAATATGATAAATTATAAATTAAATTGAATTAAATCATTTTTTAATTGTAGACTTACATCTAATTTCAACTTTCTTTTTCTTTTTTATGTAGATTGATTCATAGAATTTAGAGGTTGGTTCAGGTGCACCAGAGCATCCAAACCCAGATATGATGGTAATTTAATTTTATGATGAATTATAAATTACATTTTCATTAAATCATTTTTCATCGTCTTACATTTGATTTCATCTTTTTATTGTACAAAGTGTTTCATGTCATCCACATAGTCTGCATGGTGTGAAGAGGTCTCTTGATTATAGAGACAATGCATGACCTAAACATGATTTTATGCTTTATATTTGATTATTTCATGCACTAGACATATTTGGTTTCTTATGTACTCTGTTGGACTTTATATTTCATAGGTAAAGTAATTTTTTGGACTTTAGTTCATGGGTTGTACTCTGGTGGACTTTATTTCATGTGCTTAATATATTGGTTTCATGCACTTAATATGTTATAAATTATGGACTTTATTATTGTCTAAAATTTTAATTTACACGTGTACATTTATGCATTCAATGTTCATAGTCAAGACATTAATATAGGACAATAATGTGAAATTAAATATAAATATGAAATTAAAGTTGAAATTAATAGGACATTTTAATATTTGTACTTTACACATTTAGTGATCCCATACATGGTATACATGATATGTACATTCAATAATTAGTGATAATCAGTCGTTGAACTTATTCAATTCATGTCAATCAATAATTATTCAATAAATCATTATTTACAAATAATAGTATCCAATACTAATTTATAAGCTGTCAAAATAAATAATAGCATCCAATACTAATTTATAAGCTGTCAAAACAAATAATAGCATCCAACACTAATTTATAAGCTATCAAAAAAAATAATAGCATCCAATACTAATTTATAAGTTGTCAAAACAAATAATAGCATCCAACACTAATTTATAAGCTATCAAAACAAATAATAGCATCCAATACTAATTTATAAGTTGTCAAAACAAATAATAACATCCAATACTAATTTATAAGTTGTTAAAACAAATAATAGCATCCAACACTAATTTATAGGTTGTCTTAAGGGGATGTCTTAAGGGGTCCTAATACGACGTCTTAATATGAAACTTCTTAAGGGGATATCTTAAGGGGTCATCTTAAGGGGATGTCTTAAGGGGTTGTAATACAACATCTTAAGGATATAATTGATTTAACAATAATTTATGCATGATATTTAGTGATTATACAATCAAATATAAAGTTTCAAAGTAGGAAAACATGCACATTTAACAAAAAATATATATATAATATTGATTTAGATACATAAAAGTACATAGAGTACATAATTGTGTATGTACATGTATTTGTAATTTGTACAAAATGTTTAATTGGGTAAGTATGTATGTACATATATGTCATCTCAAAACAATGTTTACAAAATTTTGATATGCCATTTGAAAAACATCTCAAACTCGTGCCCAGAATGTAGTAGGTCTTCATGCCACTTGATATCAAAAAGGTACAAGCAATATCAATGGAATCATGAAAACATACATATTTTAATTTATACAAAACTATCTATATGTACACAACTCAAGCACCTAGATTTAAAAGTATTCCACACGTGTGTAGGTTGAATATAGGCATCCTCTCCTTTTTGTTTCAATGTATGATCTATCAATGCAATGACGGCTTAAGGATACAAAAAAGGATAATAAATCAATTTTAACTATTAATGTACAAGCAATATTTATATATAATTAAAACATGTATTTGAATATAATTTAACTAATAATTACCTATTTTTATTGAGTATTCCATGTTGTCTAGGTTGAATCTGCATGGACTAGATCCTTTCTGTGATTATGGCTTAAGGATCTATAAAAGGACAATTTAAATCAATTTCAATTAATAACACAATTGACCAATATCGAAACATGTATTTAATCTATTTAAAAGGACAATATAAAACTAAAACTATATTTACCAATATTTACTTATTCCATTGTACCATCTGCATCCTCCCTTTTTTGCAATGCATCTATGATTGTATCATGCTCTTCCATAGAAATTGTCCATAACACTTTATTTGCAGGTCTTCCACGATACCGATCTATTTTTATATTTGTTGCCACCACCAAATGTGAATAATGTATAATCGTTTTATTTGTTTCATAATCTTCGAATGCGGGTAGACCATTCTTCCTTGCCAGGTATTTTCATAGCCAAGTGTCAATGACCACCACCAATCCAATTAGAAAACACGAAAACCATCATCAAATAAGTTCTCAAAATTTTCTTAAGGGGATCAAAGAATTGTTCTAAAAAAATTCTTAAGGGGATTTAAAACTTGTTATCAAAATTTTCTTAAGGGGATGTCTTAAGGGGATCATTGTACCTGTTGGATAATGATGGCCATCATCATATTCTCGATGTGCTATTAACTTATGTTTAGTCTCCACACAACGAGCCAACCAATATTATGTTTTCCCTTCATTCCCCTCAGGTGCAACAACAACATACACATGTCCTGCAAACAAAATTTGATTTAATAACTTGCGCATATCCATATAAATAATTTAGTATTACAAAATAACTTAATAAAGTGAAATAAAATAAAATAAATTGAATTAAATTACCTTATTGTACAAGGTCTGAAACATGGTCATAGTCTTCAGATGCAAACACTTGATCATTCTCTTTAATAGTTCTTTCATATTGATCATGTGCTTGTGCAGGTGTAAATGATCTTTTCTCCCACTGTTCAACCCATTCTATATTTTCACATGCTTCCCAATCTCCTGAGATACAAAACTAGCAAAAACATGCAAGCTTCCTTGTACGGATAGTCCATGTGCTTGTTGTCAAACTCCTAAATGAATTCCATTTAGTAGATCCACTAATCATCTCACAATCAACTCTAGGTATAATGTTCTCTTCTTCAACCAACCAAAAGAATTGATGAACTATAGAGTACTCACTCAAACCAGGTGCAAATAATCTTGTATTACACCAATATACAATATCATGTGCATCTTTAAATTTTACTGCACATCCTAGAAATTTTAATTGTTCTCTAGCAAGAATTCCTTTGACACATGCACTGGCTCCATCATGTTCTCCTTTACCATGCCCAGCTTCAAAAAACTCCATATATGTTGGACATTAAGTTCCTTGTGAACCCTACTTAACCAATAGAACATTCGAGCATTCTAGAACTACCTCGTACAATTATCTGACCATATGAGGTGTTCTTTCATTTGGTTTCCACTTTCTCTTAAATTTCTATAAAATATACTAAAACCATATTGAACAAACTCTAATGAGTGTAATTGGTTGTCACTCAAATAAAAATGATACTCCCTCAAAACTTTTCTTTCATCCTCAATACTATCATTTGCATGTCTATAAACAATATGGACAAGCATAGCTACTTGCATTCAATTATAATACTGTGATTGAATTTCCTCTTATGAAGCTAGAGTATAATTTTCTAAAAAATCAACCACTGAAAGTATAGTACCAATTGGAAATGTGTTTCTACATGCGCGAAATTGGCCATCAAGCCGTCGAGCATGTTGAGAGTGCATGGCATATTTTGGTACAATCTTATTCTTAAATTCACTCATGAATGCATGCACACTATTAAATTTTTCTTTAACTAAATCACAACGCTTTCCTATTTTTCCATCTTTTAAAGAATAGTGAACATTCTTAAATCTTTTAACATTTACTAATTGTTGTCCAAAATCATTATCAAAACTTTCATGCATACAAATTCTTAAGAATGAAATATTTCCATAGTCAATGCATTGTCTAGAAATACAAGAACTTAAATAAAACAATTTACCATTAGATCTTTCACAAAACAAACCTGAAATAAACTCCCTTATTGCTTCAGGTGGCATATTAATACCACATTCGTGTATAATCATGTTAGTATGCAAGGTACAACTTATATACTGAAAAACATCATAAAAATAACAAAATTGAACATGTGTTTTAGAACAACAAGATATTTTTTGCTTATTATTTTTTACATACCAAGGTTTTAATTTTTCAAAAGACCTTTGACTTATTTTAATATTACCAGGTAACACTAAATCATCACAAAATTTTCTATAAAATTCAGTTTGTGTTGTATCTATTAGGTGTTTTGGGTGAGGATCACAAACTTTGGACCCCACCCTTAAGTTTAAAACATCTCTAGCATTAGATGAAACCCTAGTATTATCATGCCAATATTTTTTTATCAAAGATTTAATTTCAACATTCAATTTTATATCAGACCTTGGGAGTCGACCACTGAAACTCCAACATTGGTTGATAAGATCATTTTCTATACTTTTTCTTCTTTTTGCCACTCTTAGCAATGTTTTAAGATGTATTATTAAAACTTCACTAATATTGCTTACCATTCTTTTATTAAAATTTTATTTATTAACTATAGTAGTTGTTATAGGTCTTCTTGATGCATTTTTATCTTTAGATCGACTATTTTTCCCAATAGATTGAGTGGCACTAGCAATAGTAGACATAACATATTTTAATGATTGATCTTTTCTTTTTTGTTTAACAAAAAATCCTAACCTTTTCATTAATTTCATATTTTTTTGCATTCTCATCAATTGCATAATTATTGACATTGAAATGCAATTTTTTTACAATAAATTTTATTTTTGTATATTTTGTTTGCATGTGTTCTTATTTGCCTCCAAGAAATTTGAGCAGGAAGATTATCGCAAACACCACTTTCAATTTTAAAAAAAAGTATTTTCATTAAATTCAACATCACATTCTAGATTTTCATCTTGGTCTTCATTTTCATTTTCATTTTCAACTTCAAAACGATTTACATTTTCATCTTCATTTTCATCAACAAAACGGTTTTCATTTTCATTTTCAACTTCAAAATGATTTACATTTTCATCTTCATTTTCATCAACAAAACAGTTTTTGTTTCCATTTTCAACAAAAGGATCATTCTCATTTTCATTTTCAACAAATTCTATAAAAGTTTCATCTCTCTGAATATTATCAATGTCAACATCATTAAGTCCAGCATCTTGTAAAACTTCTACATAAAAATTTACCATTTCACTAACATGTGGATTTGAAGACGTACATGGATTTGTGCATATTGAAACATTATCCATACCATTGAAAGAGGGATTTGAAGACATAGTAGGACTTGCTTGTATAATCATATTCTTCTCCAAATTGACTTCTTGCAAATTAGCTTCGTCTACAACCATGGTCTCCTCAATGTTTTCATCTTCAATAGTTGTGGAATTGGATGCTCCCCCATCATTCATTGATTTAAATCTCATTCTTCTTTCTCTTTGTCTTTGTCTCTCCTCTTTATTTGCTTCAATTTCTTCAGGAGTCAATGTCTTCCTCCTCTTATTATGATCTTTATCTCCCATGATTATAAAATTCTCAAGCACAAATGAATGTCAGTAGTGAAATTCTTCAAAAAATTCAATCCAAATTGGAAGTTGAAGACCTATAAGGACAAAATTCTTCCCCTTGTGTTCCTCAAAACAAGTAGGAAACTAGCACAATTCCACTTTAAAAACTGTTTTCTTCATGCCTCCTTTGAAAAATTCAATCCATATTGCAAGTTGAAGACCTTTTGTTCCTCCAAACAAGTACAAAACTAAAACAATTCCACTTCAAAAATGGTTTACATGATGCCTCCTTTGAAAAAATCAATCAAAAATGCAATTCACCACCTGTAAAGACAATGGTTGATGAAAAATAGCCCAATTTTACTACTCTTAGTCGTACATGTGAAGTTGCAAACTTCACAGTAAATTTTGACAATAAATTTAAATAAAACAGTTAAAAACAAACTAGATCCCATTTTATAATCAGGATCCCATTCCCAATATTAAATGTGGGGATCATTGACAAAGGAACGAGATCCTGTTGATGAAGCGAGATCCCGTTTCCCTGTCAATGGTCATGAGATTTAATATTGGGAAGCAGGGTCCCACTTTACAAAACAGGATCTTGTTTCTAAAAATTTGAAATTGGATTTTCTTTGTGGTCGGGTTTTTGCCTTGTATTTTGGTTCGAGAAAAGTATTGGTAATCTGAACCTAGGCCTTCAACCTAGTTTGACCTACAAGTTGAAGTTCCTAACATTGTCAGAGAAAAATACTGAGTTTGGACATATGACTGACTACTTTTTTTGCAGAATTTTTTGACAAAATTAAAACCCATTTTAGATGAGACAATGAAGATTCCAAATATATAATTTTTTTTACAATTGGATTATTTCTTCTATTTTTCAATTAATTTTTGATGAAACTGCTCCATAAACTTTAAATATCAGGGTTTTTTACTATTTTAATAACTTTTGATCAATATAACATTTTGACGAACGGATTGCACAAGAAGAAAATTTAGAAAATTCTTTTCAATTTAAAAAAAAATCAAAAAATGATAAGTTTAGGTCATATTATGCGTGTCGTACACGGCGATTTTTCAAAACGATAAATATGCCTAATAAAAATTTAACAAAAAAAAAAATCAATAAAAAATTACAAAAAAATATCGTAAACAAGCTTCAGTGAGTCACAAATATTTTCCCAAAAGGATTTAGAAAAATATGATAATTTAGGTCAAAATATGGATGTCATACATGTGCATGGTATGGTAAAAATAAGTGACTTTTAAACAGTGGTTTTTAGAAACGCCTATTGAATCTTAATTTGTACAATCTGGGTGTTGAAATAAATTACATATTTGGAGACTAGACTCTAAGTACTACATTTTATGAATAGTTAACATTTTTGAAGATTCCATCTCTAAGTGCTTCAAATTTTAAGGTCAAATCTATCAAATTCTAAAAATCAAGGAAAACACCCACTTTTTTACCAAAAAGTGGACTCAACTTCTTGCCAGTACCCTTGACATTGAAATGCAATTTGTTTACAATAAATTTTTTTTTGTATATTCCATTTACATGTGTTCTTATTTTCCTCCAAGAAATTTGACCAGGAAGATTATTGAAAACACCACTTTCAATTTAAAAAAAAGTATTTTCATTAAATTCAACATCACATTCTAGATTTCATCTTCATCTTCATTTTCATTTTCATTTTCAACTTCAAAACGATTTACATTTTCATCTTCATTTTCATCAACAAAATAGTTTTCATTTTCATTTTCATAAACAAAACGGTTTTTGTTTTCATTTTCAACAAAAGGATCATTCTCATTTTTATTTTCAACAAAAGGATCATTTTCATTTTCATTTTAAACACATTCTATAAAAGTATTATCTCTCTGAATATTATCAATGTCAACATCGTTAAGTCCAACATCTTGTAAAAATTCTACATACGCATTTACTATTTCACTAACATGTGGATTTGAAGATGTACCTGGATTTGTTCATATTGAAACATTATCCATACCATTGAAAGAGGGATTTGAAGACATAGTAGGACTTGCTTGTATAATCATATTATTCTCCAAATTGACTTCTTGCAAATTAGCTTCATCTACAACCGTGGTCTCCTCAATGTTTTCATCTTCAATAGTTGTGGAATTCGATGCTCCACCATCATTAATTGATTTAATTCTCATTCTTCTTTCTCTTTGTCTTTGTTTCTCCTTCTCTCTATTTGCTTCAACTTCTTGAGGAGTCAATGTATTCTCCTCTTATTACAAGCTTTATCTCCTATGATTATAAAATTCTCAAGCAAAAATGAATGTTAATAGTGAAATTCTTCAAAAAATTCAATCCAAATTAGAAGTTGAAGACCTATAAGGACAAAATTCTTCCTCTTTTTTTCCTCGAAACAAGTAGAAAACTAGCACAATTCCACTTTAAAAACTATTTTCTTCACGCCTCCTTTAAAAAATTCAATCCATATTGCAAGTTCAAGACCTTTTGTTCCTCCAAACAAGTACAAAACTAACTCAATTCCACTTCAAAAATGGTTTACATGATGCCTCCTTTGAAAAAGTCAGTCAAAAATGCAAGTTCACCACCTGTAAAGACAATAGATCATGAAAAATAGCCCAATTTTACTGCTCCCAGTCATACATGTGAAGTTGTAGACTTCATAGTAAATTTTGACAGTAAATTTAAATAAAACGGTTAAAAAAAAATGAGATCCCATTTATAGAACGAGATCTCGTGTGTTAAAAATAGGATCTCGTTTTATAATCGGGATCTCATTCCCCAAATTTAAATGTGGGGACCGTTGACAAAGGAACGAGATCCCATTTATAAAGTGGGATCCTATTTCCCTGTCAACAGTCACTGCATTTAATATTAAGAAACGAGATCTCATTTCTAAAAATTTGAAATTGGATTTGCTTTGTGGTTAGGTTTTTGGCTTGTATTTTTGTTCACGAAAAGCATTGGGAATCTGAACCTAGGCCTTCAACCTCATTTGACCTACAAGTTGAAGGTTCTAACAATGTCAGAGAAAAATACTAAGTTTGGACATATGGCTGATGACTTTTTTTGCAGAATTTTTTGTTGAAATTAAAACCAATTTTAGATGAGATAGTGCAAATTCCAAATATGTAATTTTTTTTACAATTGGATTATTTTTTCTATTTTTCAATTAATTTCTAATGAAATTGGTCCATAAACTTTAAATATCAGGTTTTTTTACTATTTCAATAACTTTTGATCAACATAACATTTTGACGAATGGATTGCACAAGAACATACTTCAAACAATTCTTTTCAATTTAAAAAAAAAATCAAAAAATGATAATTTTAGGTCATCTTATGCGTGTCATACATGATGATTTTTCAAAATGACAAATATGGCTAATAAAAAATTAACAAAACAAAAATATTCAATAAAAAATTACAAAAAAATATTGAAAACGTGTTTCAGTGAGTCACAAATCTTTTAACAAAAGGATTTAGAAAAATACAATAATTTAGGTCAAAATATGGATGTCATACACGTGCATGGTATGGTAAAAAAAAAGTGACTTTTAAATAGTTGTTTTTAGAAATGCCTATTGAAACTCAATTTGTACCATCTGAGTATTAAAATAAATTACATATTTGGAAACAAGACTCCAAGTACTACATTTTATGATGAGTGATTTTTTTGAAGATTCCATCTCTAAGTGCTTCAAATTTTAAGGTCAAATGTGTCAAATTCTGAAAATTAGGGAAAAAACTTCCACTTTTTAGCCAAAAAGTGGACACAACTTCTTGCCAACACCCTAATAAACATGGTAGCTTCAAGGATTGAACATGAGAAAACCTAGGGTTCAAAATTGAATCAGGAAAGGTTGACGATACGAAAACCATAGATAAATAGGGGGCTGGTGTATGAAGTTGGGTTACAATTTGGTGGCCAACTTCAATTTTTTTTTTTTGAAAACTCATAATTCGAGCGCGTTATGTCAATTTAAAAGAAAAAAAAGTGAAAGTGATTCATTTTATGTCGACTGTTCTTCTACTCTGCCCATGGCCAAAAATCCTCATTTTTGCGTTCGCTTTCTAGGAGAGATTGAGCAAAAATCCTCAACAACAATTGCTATTTCTTTGCAAGGATGGCACCATGACAACGAAGAGGTGGGAGAGGTAAGTATTGTTTGCTATTTATTTTGAATTCCTTAGTTTTAGGTTGATTTTGTTAGTTTAAGGTTATATTTGATATATAAATTTTTGAATTTGTAGGAGATGCAAATGAACCCACAAACCCACAAAATCCTCAACAAGAAGAGCAACCAAATTCTGAACAAGAAAATCAACCTCAACAACAACCTCCTCCACCAATCCCTCAACACCCTCCTGGCACTCAACAAAATTTAATGAGTGAGATTGAGAGCAACAAAAAACAAATTTAGGATTTTATTAGTAGGTTGAGTGATCCAAATGGTTCAACCATAAAAAGAATGACCCTTGCAAATTCATTGAAAGATATGTTCAAAAATGTGGATTCAATTAGCAAACAAATAACTGGATGGCAAGATAGGAGGCAGGCGGCTAGGGAATATTATGTAGATAAACTATCATATAAAAAAAGTAAAGGATTTAAAAATTACAAAAGGTGATTTTTGTTTATTATTCACTGACCCATGCACAAATAAAAATCTTACCCTCAATGCAAAGAGGTTTCCTGTTCATTGGTGTCACCACCAAGAGATTAGGAACCATTTCTATGATAGGTGGTACATGGTCTTTGATGACTAACCGTGCAACAATTGTGAAGTCCCACAATATTTTCTTAGGAAACTATACAGCGAGTTCATATTGAACAAAATCCCAAATTATTTTGATATGAGAGACTTCTAGGGGAGAGGTGGGGGGTTGACTCAAGATAGGCTCGATGCACAGCCAGATCCTATGTGGCAAGGGAGATGAGATCTCGCTAGGCCGCCTCGTGCACATGTTGTTATGCCTTCCATCACGAAGGAGAGTGTTGACGTAGAGACATTGCAGGTGATCAACACTTTGTCCCAGAGTGTCATCCATCATACTAGCCCTATTCTACAATGCCATGTAGGGGAGTCTTCGAGTGGTGGCCTTTGAACCCATGTGTTTCAATATTGTGGGGCAACTTGTTCATACGACCCCACCGACACTCAAGAGGTTGTTGAAGAGGATACATATGTAGCTACGAAGATGGAGAGGGAGGCTGCGATTTTCCATGATGCGTATGAAAATGATACTTGGGTAAAAGTTAGCATGTTCATTGAATTTAATTTATTAAATTTTGATTTTGAAATGCAAGATTAACTAATTTAGTTTTATGATTTTAATAAAATTGCAGGGTCACAATGTTGAGACTGGATACACTGATCCTCCACCTACTTATTTTTGTAGTACACCTATCGGCGGCGTATGTAACTAGTAAACATTTATAAATTTATTACATGTTAATAGCATTGTTTTATGAATGGTATTTTAATATGTGATTTTGGATGTTAAACAGGGTAATATTGGAGGTTTTGAGTGAACACCTCTCAATGCCAGTGGGTTTACTCAAACCTTCATGCAGGTAATAGAATAAAGAGTTTAACTAATGAATTGTACTTAATAGATTTATGTATTTTATATTCATATCGTTGGTTATGTTGCATTGCACATCATTCAAACTCAAAGCATTACTTCACATTCCATAACAAAAAACTAGATGTTGATAGATGACAAAATTTTAACTTCAATATATAGTTGTTTAGAAAGTCAACATAAGCAACTTGACACAATTTCTTCACATGGAGGTATGTGCTTGCAAAGGTGCACCTGTATGACAAACTATGGATGCTTGGAAAAAATCAATGAAACCATAATAGTAAGAAATAGCATAGATAAGGCAGTTAGTAGTTTCAAAAAATGCCTCAAAGAAATGCAGTCTCATGGCATGATGGAATTTCATTCCATCACCATGAGACCACATTTCTTCGAGGCATTTCTTCAAAATGCTCACCACCTTTTCTATGATACCACATTTTTCATACATGTGCACCAAAGAATTTTATCAAACTACTCGTGCTTCCTTGTTGTTATGGCTAAAAGCCTAAAATAGGTGCTTTCCAACAAACTATGGATGCTTGGAAAAATATCTATCAAAGCATAATAGTAAGCAATAATTTACCATAGAGAAGGCAATGAAATCTTTGAAAAAATGCCTGAAAGAAATGTGTTCTTATGGTGATGGAATGCCATGAAGTCCATTTATTTGTAATGGCATTCCATCACCATGAGACCCCATTTCTTTTGAGGCATTTTTTCAAACAGTTCAAGTTTCCTTCTTTATGCCACCAAATTTATCGTACATGTCTATGAAAGCATTTAATCAAATGATTCAGCAGATTGCTACTATGGGTAAAAGCCTAAAAACATGTCCTTTCAAACAAGATATGGATAGGGAAAATAGTAAGCATGATAATCAAAAATATATAGTTTAATAAGTACTCAAAATTTTGTTCATTAGATCTCATACGTGCAATAAGTCATGACGTGGATCACTATTGTAACTTTTTTGTGATTAAATATATATTTTTTTTAATTTTCAGATGTTGGTTGTGGAAACACCTCCAAATGTTATGAGGGCAATGGATATCATTGTTTCATCCGCTATACAATCCTCGATGGCTTTGACAAGGGAGGTATGAGGCAAATTACTAAATTTCAATTTACATTCATTGTTATAGATGTTAGTTCGAGTGAAAAATCAAACCAAATTATTGATTCGTAGTCTAATTTCTATTTGGATGGTTTATACAGGGCTTGAGCATGCTGCAGCATCAAAGTACGAATATTTCCCTCGTGGAGAGTAATTGTTAGATAGTTGTAAGTGATTTTTTTTTAAATATATCATTTTTTATAATGTAATTTCTATATATTAATGTCTTTAACTCTTGAATTATAACAATTAAAACTTCACCAAGAGCTTAATGCTAGTAGGAGGAGTATTAGGAGCACTCCTCGAGTGCGGCCAAAATGAGTGACAGACCTATCACCATCCGATCGACCAACAAAGGGAAAGAGTTTATTTTGAGAGCCTGGAGAGCAATGACTTTTGATTCCAGAGTCCTTTGTTGTATGCCTACATGGTAGTTTTGTACATATTTTGTATTGGATATATTTGACATTGTATGCCTATATGGCATTTTCATAAGCCTATATGGCTATTTTGTACCTATATTTTATACTTATATCGACATATATTGATGTATGCATACATGGATATTTGGTTAATACAAATATTTTTTATCGATGGTGTCCATATTTGCATGTTATAAATTCATGGTTCAATAGATATCAGTTACGTGTATTCAAGTGTACTTTACAACATATGTGTATTCATTGTCACTTACATATGTTCCAATGTATACTTTGCAACTTATGCGTTTTCATGCGTATACCTTGTATTTGTGCATATACTTTGTATTAAGTTGTGTATACCATGTATTCGTGTGTATACTTCAAGGCATATGTCTTTGTGACTACTTGTGCTTCCCTTATTCACATGTACATTCTTGACTTATTCACGTGTATACTTATTAATTGGTTAGCCATAGAATTGATCATTGTTGTCCTTCATGGTTTGTCTTAAATAAATTAATTTATTGATGGTAAAAAACTTTATCTAAAAGAAAAAAACACATTTTCAATTGGTATTCTATGAAATGATTGATAAAAATATTCCAATATATTTAATCCTTTGATTCCAACAACTCGATTAAGCAAAGGATATGTATAATACTTTTCCTTTTAGATTAGTAATGCATGGAAGTTTCAAAAAGTATCCTTGATATTACAAAAAGATATGTTTTTATACACTTCAATTGTGCACCAACCCTTTGGTTCTTTGAAAGAAAAATTTGCCTATGCCATTGTTACACTGCATAGGTAAACCAAATTTTATATTGTGGAGCTATATTAAGCTACCACTCTTAAGACCAATGTAACAATGATACAAAATAATGTTTGAGACTACAAGAAGACATCAAAATGGCTAGTGTACTAAACAAATTCTTATGATTTATGAAGAACCCTGATAACTCTACTCAGCTGGCTTCTTTTTTCAAAATCATACAAATTGAACCCTAGCATAAATAGACTCTATATATCAAGTTTCAATGATGAATATTTATGATGCATGTTTTAAATGACAATCAATTTTATGGTGGTTTTGTTTTTTATATGATGTTGTGTGATCTTCTAATCCTAATGCATGCTTCTAGGCTGCATATATATATATATATATATATATATATATATATATATATATATATATATATATATATTGTTTTTACATGATTTTTGTACCAATGAACCCAAAAAAAATTGAACCCCCCTCCAAAAAAATTTGGCCTAACTAGTGAACCAAACCCCCGAACCCAAACCCGAACCTCAAAACCTATTCCAACACTCTTCATTTTTCCTACACAAATTTAATTGACCACCAAATTATGTTGCCTCTTCACTTTACCCACTTTTACTCCCTCAAACATCTCTTTTTCATTCAAAACCCTTGTTTTCCCAACTAGGGAATCATGCCATTACATACTTTTGACCTCCCTTATCCTTGTAGACCTTTTGGAAACATCAAACTCCACAACCTCACCCTATTTCCAACCTATTCTAACTTATTTTCAAGCAATTTCTTCTTTTCACCTCTTCTAAGCTTGCTTTTAAGCGGCCTCAATTTTGAATTTTGAACAGGGGAAGCATTAGTAATCTCTTCCAATTCCTTTACCAATGCTATTTTCTTATTCATACTCTATATCCTACTTATATCATGCCCATATCATTGAGACATAGCCTAAACAATAGATGGAATGGCCTATTTCGACATATTACACTCGAGCCCTTAAGGGATCGATCCAATTGAATGTAGCTCAGAGTGATTTTGTGTGTTTGGGTGTGAAAGAGGACCATGCCTAGTGTAAACATACCTATTCAGATACATTGGAATAATTCATTTGGTCACATGAGTTGCAGAACAAAAGTTGCACCACTTTGCAACTTTCCACTACTTCCATTTGACACTTTTTCCATTAACTGAAAACTGGACACCACAGGAAAACCACTATGACAGAATAAAAATTGAGAAAGGTTATTGCAAAGGGACCAACACAATCCCATAGGATGATATGATAATTTTCTAAGTGTCACGGTATCCGAGTAACAATATGCTGAAATTTGCAGTCATTTTGCACGTTGGACCCTTAAGGGATCAATCCGGTTGAACATAGCTCAGAGCAATTCCCCATGTTTGGGTGTGAGAGAGGAAAATTCCTATTGTAAAAATACCTATTCGAATCCGTTGGAACAATTCATTTGGTCACACGAGTTTCAGAACGAAAGTTGCACCACTTTGAAACATTCCACTGCTTTCATTTGACACTTTTTCTATCAACTAAAATTTGGACACCACAGGAAAACCACTCTGAAATAACAAAAAC
This sequence comes from Sequoia sempervirens, assembly GCA_007258455.2. Taxonomy (NCBI): domain Eukaryota; kingdom Viridiplantae; phylum Streptophyta; class Pinopsida; order Cupressales; family Cupressaceae; genus Sequoia; species Sequoia sempervirens. The sequence continues at coordinate 293,820,526 of VDFB02086081.1, forward strand.
TGAGAGATCTTATTGTAGAGGAGCACAACATGATCCCATAGGATTAGATGAGAATTTTCTAAGCATCATGATATCTGAGTAACAACATGCTGAAGTTTGCAGCCATTTTGCACTTTGGACCCTTAAGGGAACAATCTGGTTGAACGTAGCTCAGAGCGATTCTGCATGTTTGGGTGAAAAAGAGGATCATTCCTAGCGTAAACATACCTATTTGGATGTAGTGGAATAGTTTTTTTGGTCACATGAGTTGCAGAACAAAAGTTGCACCACTTTGCAAGTTTCCACTTTTCCATTTGACACTTTTTCCATGAACTGAAAACTGGACACCATAGAAAAACCACTCCAAGATAACAAAAAATGAGAGAGGTTATTGTAGAGAGGCCCAACATGATCCCATAGGATTAGATAATAAATTTTTAAGCATCACGGTATCCGAGTAACAACATGCTGAAGTTTGCAACCATTTTGCACTTTGGACCCTTAAGGGATCGATCTGGTTGAACGTAGCTCATAGTGATTCTACATATTTGGGTTTGAAAGAGGACCATGCCTAGCATAAACATACCTATTCAAATGCATTGGAATAGTTTGTTTGGTCACACGAGTTGCAAAACAAAATTTACACTACTTTGCAACTTTCCATTGCTTCCATTTGACACCTTTTCCAGCAACTAAAAATTGGACACCATAGGAAAAACACTCTGAGATAACAAAAATCGATAGATGTTATTGCAAAGGGGCCCAACATGATCCCATAGGATTAGACAAGAAGTTTCTAAGTGTCACGGTATTTGAGTAATAGCATCCTGAAGTTTGCAGCCATTTTGCACTTTGGACCCTTAAGGGATCGATCCGGTTGAACATAGCTCAGATCGATTTCACATGTTTGGGTGCAAAAGAAGACCATGCCTAGCGTAAAAATACCTATTTGGATGCGTTGGAATAATTTGTTTCATCACACGAGTTGCAGAATGAAAGTTGTACCACTTTGCAACTTTCCTCTGCTTCTATTTGACACTTTTTCTATCAACTGAAAATTGGACACCACAGGAAAACCACTACGAGATAACAAAAACTGAGAGAGGTTATTGTAGAGGGGTCCAACGCAATCCCATAGGATTAGACGAGAAGTTTCTAAGCATCACATTATCTAAGTAGCAACATGCTAAAGTTTGCAGCCATTTTGTACTTTGGACCCTTAAGGGATTGATTTGGTTGAACGTAGTTTGGAGAGATTCTACATGTTTGGGTTTGAAACAGGACCACACCTAGTGTAAACATACCTATTCAGACATTTTGAAACAGTCTGTTTGGTCACACGAGTTACAGAACAAAAGTTGCACCACTTTGCAACTTTCCACTGCTTGCATTTGACACTTTTTCCATTAACTAAAAACTAGAAACCACGAGAAAACCAATCTGAGATAACAAAAACCATGAGAGGTTATTGTAGATTTCCCCAACACTATCCCATAGGTTCATACATAGATTTTGTAAGCACCATGGTATCCGAGTAATACCTTGTCAAATATTTCTACCCTTTTGCACTTTGGGATTTGATATTTCATTGAACTGTACGGTTCCGTATAGGGTGATTGTGCTCTATTTTTAATTGAATTTGGTGGGAAGCAGACTTAACTCCATTTCAGTTTTGGTTTGGTTGTATTTCAAGTTATTTTATAGATTTTTGAAGCCAATTACTGACGGTTAGTTTGTATACCCTGTTTTAAGGGTTTTGAGTGCATTAAAATGTCATATTAAGCCTTTCACCCACTGTATGCTTCTATAACTCAATGGAAAGGCTTTGTTCTGGTTATAAAATATGTGTACATAGTTTTGTATGCAAGGGAGGTGAATAGATGGTTTTTAGGTGATGCCCTAGATGTCAAATGGTGCATTTTTTAGTGGAAAATGGTGGTTTACTACTAGGGTTTGAAGAAATATTTGGGGCCAGTGATATCTCTTGAACTTTCAAGCTTGTGAAGGCATTTTTGAACACTTTTTAGGCTTTGGTTGGCTGTGAGAGTTTTTGAGTATGGGTTTTCAACAAACCCTTGCCTAACTTATAGTCGCAAAATCTCATCAAATGGGCTTATCTTTTAGAGAAGGTCATCCAATGGCCAACCAAACATCAATCAAGCTTTAACATAGACCCTAAGACAAATTCCCAAGAGATCATACCATTTTTCTTTGTACTATCATTAAGATCCAATAGACCACCTTGCATAAAGGCTACTAAATTAGCCCTATTTACAAAGAGATGACCTTTTAAACACTAGATCTTCACTCAAACTCCTGAAACAGTAGTATGTTATGTGTCAAAACCTCCAATTCCATGATTTGTTTCCAGGTCCAATGCCTCTACACCCCTAATACACCAAACCCACTATTTCAAGCAAAATACTTGGGGTTTTAATGAAACTCATATGTCCCGCACCTTCCATACCCAAAAAAAGCACCAAACACACTTAATAGACCCTGCACACGGTGAATAATACATTACATGGACATTCCTTCCCACATTTTGTCAAAACACAACTTGAAACCCTCATTTTTATCATGAAAATACCCTGTTGCAGCCCTAAAACATCATCCCAAACACCCAACCTTGACTCCACAACATTATAATTAGGTTAGATATGTATTTTACAAGTTAGAGGACCCATTCCACAAGTTACAGTATGCACAAAAAGTGGAATGGGTTGAATTACATCATGAAACCCTTCAATCCAAGAACACTATGAAAGTAGGTAGCAACAATAAAAAAAGATAACCTTCTTGCCCCTCCTAAAGTTTGGACCACATCCATTACCTCCACATAAAACTCAACATCCTTGGTCTTCTTGGTTCCCATGCCTTGATATGGTTATGCAAATGAAAATGAATCAAAGTAATCATCTCCTTCTCCGGTGGCTGGAAGAATGCATGCTTATTGTTTTGATACATGATATCAACTCCCTCTTTTGCTCTCATGGTTGAATATCAAAATACAGTATGGTGGGCCTCTAGAGTTCCAATCATCTTTATTCCTCTTCCACCAAATGCTGGCCTGATCCACACATTTTCCAGCCTAATTGGCTTTGTTTTTGAAAGCTGGAGTTTCTCTTGAGTCACCAATGTAGCTCTCTTTTCCTTTTCAGACTCTTTCATTGCTACAAATTGTCTCTTGGATTTAATCGTTTGTACCACGTGTTTGATGTGCTTTGAATCCTTGCATCTAAAGGAAATTTCCTTTACATAAATACTACTAGGAAATTTCAATGTTGACATTGTAGTTGGTATTAAAGTCGGTACCTGCAACATGAAGAGTGATTCTCATTCCTCTTCTACATTAGAGGGTTCATATCCTTGATCTGTCTCTTCTAGATTATTAGAATCAAAATCACTCGAAGAGGCTTTGAAAGGAACTCCATGAAAACCAAGCTCTCTAAATGGTATATCAAACTCTAGTTCAAAATCTTTTAGATGAGCCTACTCCCATAGCTCTCTTACTCGCTTGACAAATCCTTGAAACTCTGTATTGATTTTATTTTTCTTGTCCCTCTCTTGTTGTTCTTCCTCAATTTCATCAAGATCATTGATGCAATTGGGGGAGGTCCTGCAACAAAACTAATCACAAATTCAACAACCAACCAGGTATTAGATCATCAAGTTCTCCATTTCGCTCTTTCTCAACCAAATCACACTATTCCCTTGTAGCATAGGAAACCCACTAATCAGGTACAAATTCTCAACCACACACTTCCAGTTCACAACCTAACTCAATTCAGGGACCCATTATTGATATTTTTAACATATCAACATTGCTCCATAAGTTTCTTTGTAACAACTCCTTCAAAACCTGAATTTCACTCTTTTTAGGCCTTAATTAGGCCACTTTAACAAAGGGTCTATAATTTAAACTTATCCAAACCTTACCAAATCTTGGGGAAAAATTTCTAAGGTGTCAAAACTTCAAAATCCACAATCAGATCTTAGTTATACCACTGTACAATGGGTAAACCACAAAACCCTCTATTGTAGCCTAAACCCTGAGGGTTTATTGAAAATGATACTTCCAAAGCTAACCACAACCTAAAAATTTCTCAAAAAAGTTTTTTATACCCTGCACAAGCTTAAACAATCATAAAATAATCACAAAAACATAATTTGACTCTTCAAAACCACCATTTTTCTTAAAGAAAACTCACATTTACACACATGGGTTTCACACCCATCTCACTTTAAGACCTCCCCAACACTAACAAATCATTCCCACACCTTAATCATGTTAGTGTAGACCCATTCCTTAATTTATAGAGGCTACAGAAAGAGGAGTGGGTCAAAAAGGCATTTTTATTGACTCAAAACCTTCAAATGTACAAGTTCAGGCCGGTTTTAGTAAATTGATGATAAAATGCACAAACTTTTATGAAAAACCTTCTAAATGGATTCAAAAGAAAGGTAGCTCCATATACTATGAAAATATCAACAAATATAGATCAACTAATTGAAATACAGGCCATACAATCTGCTGCAACAGCTGAAAATACAAAAAATTCTAGAAAATTCTGAGTTTTTATTGTTTTTGCTTCTTGAAATCACAAAATCCAACCTTCAGTTCAAGTTCTCAATGTTTTAAAACTACTTTCCAAAAATTAAATACTGATTCACCTTCCTAACTGACCTTTGAACTGGTTTGACTCTTCACATTCCCTCCATAATGCAAATTTTGCAATTTTACAACGTTTGAGTTTGTAAATTTTGCACAATTTTGCAATTTTTAAACATTTTGCACTTTTTGAAAAACCCAACCTCCTAAACACCTAATACAGCTCAAATATGAATAAATACATAATATAATGGTCTCATATACCTTATTTTAATACAAAACTCAAAATCCTATATTCTACTCCTTATTTGCCTTGATGAACAAAACCTACTGAATGGTGCTCCTACACCAATCATACATTGACCTTCTTGCCCCTCCTAAAGTTTGGACCATATCCATTACCTCCACATAAAATTGGACATCCTTGGTCTTCTTGGTTTCCATGCCTTGATATGCTTATGCAAATGAAAATGAAGCAAAGTAATCATCTTCTTCTCCACTGGTTGGAAGAAAGCACACTTAATGTTTTGATACATGATATCAGCTCTCACATCTACTCTCATGGTTGAATACTGAAATCTAGTATGGTGGGACTCCAGAGTTCTAGTCATCTTTCTTCCTCTTCCAAAAAATTCTGGCCCAATCCACACATCTACCAACCTGATTGACTTTGTTTTTGAAAGCCGAAGTTTCTCCTGAGTCACCAATGTAGCTCAGTCTTCCTTTTCAGACTCTTTCATTGCTATAGATCATCTCTAGGATTTAATCATTTGTACCACATGCTTGATGTGCTTTGAATCCTTGCATCTAAAGGAAATTTCCTCAACATAAATACTACTAGGTAATTTCAATGTTGCCATTGTAGTTGGTATTAAAGTTGGTACTTGCAACATTGAAAATTATCCTTATATAAGAATTCCCTCCATCTTGTTGGCTTGTAACACTCTTGATGGTGGCTACATGAAATTTGATTCTGATTCCTCTCCTACATTAGAGGGAACTCATAAATCCTTGTTCCAAATCTTTTGAATTATCAGAATTAGAATCACTAGCTTCCATATTAAAAAATTCCCAACCACCATCTTCAATAAATTATCCACCAGTTCAAGTTCATTCTTCTTTCATAATACTTTATATCCATTGAGTTCAGCCATTCCTTAATGCCATCAAGTGAAGATTGAGGAATGGCGTCAATGTGGAGTACATCCCGCTTGAAGTCTTTAAAAATAATAGCCATATCAAATTTCTTTTGCCCAAGTCATACTCTCTCAAGGTTAACAATCTCAATCTTGAACTAATAGTGATTACTAAGAAAGGTAATTACACCAACTCTATCAAATAGTTTAACATAGGAACAATAAAAGCAGAGGTTTTGAAAGGAACTCCATGAAAACCAAGCTCTCTAAATGGTATTGTTACCTATTTTTCACCCTTAGGCTAAATCAAGTAAGGAATCTATGTTGCAGATGTTCATAAGGGCCAGATGGGATATCTCCATTGAAGGTTACTCTATGCGTCTGATGACATATCACAAGGGAGCTCAGTTGCAGGGTTGGCCTCAGTCAAGTTTGACATAATCTTCCTTTAAGGAGAAGGTCGACAAGACCTTCCAAATGTCTTGCCGACTAGTAGGGGTTCCATCAAGTCTGTATGCTTCACATTAGGGATCCTATCGACATAAGATTATTTGGGTCTCCCTGACCCATAGTGCATTTTGGTTAAATATGCTTCTAGGTTCCTATCAGCAAGACCCCAGAGATGTCACGGCGACTACTTTTCACCTGTAGTTTGTCTTCGGCAAGACACCGATCATCATCTCGGTGCCAAAAGGATATGCGTATTGGCAGGAGTTTTCCTTCGGGGTGAAGTCTCGATGACTTCAAGAGGTCTCACCAACTAGTTGTGACGAAGAGGATGGTTTCGATAAGGGATGCAAATATCGAAGTGAGGTCTGGCCGATGTAGTGGAGTCTTGGCGAATGGGGAGAGATCTTCAATGTAATGTATGGGCTTCGACAAGAGGTCTCACCGACCGAGAAAAGTCTCGCTGACATGAAGTAAAATTGGTGTAGTTCTCGCCGATGCATTGAAGACTCCTGAAATGAAACAGCATCGGCAAAGCAGGTTTTCATCATTGCAGGGTCTCACCGAAAGGAGATGTCTCATCAAAAGATAGAGGGGGCCTCAATATGTATGTTGCCTTCGGCAGGAGTCTTGCTGAAACAAAAAAGGGAGGCCAAGTAAAGCAAAGCGCCTTCGGTATGATGTCTTCTCGACATGACCATGTCTCAGCGAATGAAGGAATCTCAACCAAAGGAAGTGGTTTCACCACAATGTCTTGGCGAAACCTTTTTCTCTTGTCGAAGTGAATGAAATGAAGCCTTGCCAAAGCAAAGCACCTTTGGTATGATGTCTTCCCGACCGGCGGGAGCCTTAGAAAATAGAAGAGAGCTCGGGTAGACAGGAGGAGTTTTCCAATATGTCTTAGTGACCATGTAATGTCTCATCGACTAGAATGTAAAGACCTCACCAAAGGAGCTTGATATTGGCATAAGGTCTTGCGGATATAAGGATGTCTGGCCGACAGAAGAAAAGATCTATACCGAGTTTTGATATTTTGTAAGCCCTAAGGGGCCAACACAGTCTGATATATAAGGCATTTTTTTCCCTTTTGTAAGTAGTTCGGATTATGCATTCAAAAGAGTTAGTGATTTTTATCAATCCTTTCTCGACAAAATATATGTTTTGTAACTCAACTAGAATCTAGAATATAACACAAAGTTTACATGGGAAGCTATTGTTAATGTTTGTATTACTCTCATCTCTGTATTTTAGACTATGCAAGTTCTTAGTTGTGTTTTTTCTAAAATCTGTATTCATACCTAAGGTTGTGAAATTCATCTTTCCTTCCTAAGATAGGCATGTCGAGTGAGCCTGTTAAGAATAGTGCATGAGTTTAAAGGGGTTATGTTAAGTAAGTGAAAACGCTGTCTTTTGCTTTCTAGTGTATGTTCTTCCTGTGTCTGTTTCATGATTTCTTATTAACTTGGTATATCACCATAGGAATAGTTCAGTTTAGTTTCATTATTTGTATGCATTCCTCCTCCTTTTACCTTCATAGAATTGCTAGTTTAGGTGATACCCAAAGGAAGCTGGCCTTCTCTGGAGGTTCATTTCAACTTCAGGTGACCCACAGCCTTGAAATGATCCCATGTGTCTTTAGAAAGCTCGGTTTCAATCTCTATGCAATAGGGTGCAATTTTTGGTGACAAAAACTTCTAGCACGCCTAGTGGGACTGAAATTAGATTGAATTGCTGGTGTAGTATGCAACCAGCAAATTCCAAACTTTGCAGAAGTCAATTGTGCATATTCAGCAACTCCGTTGAGGAAGAGCTCCAGAAAATCAATGCCTTCTTCAGTTTATGAGAATAATTCAAACAAGAAGTAGCTTTGGTGCTTTCAAGTATTGGTAGTTGTCACCACCAAGAAGACAGGGCAAAACAACAGAAAGGAGAGGAACAACTAGAAGAGCTCAGTCTACCCCTCCATTAGTGAGACCTTGTTTTTCTGTACCAGTAAATCCACCTTAGCCACCTCCAATGACTGCTCCAAGGAATCAACCCTTTATTGCTTTTAATGGAGGGAGCCCCTTGAATTTGGCACAACACAATGACATTCCAATGGTTGCTTTGAAGAGTCTACCAACTTTCACAGGAGAAGATCAAACTACCCCAATTGAGTACATGCAAGATGTGGCTTCGCTATGTGGAGTCCATCACATAACTCAAGAAGATGTTGCAGCCAGATTACTAGCTGCCTCACTAAAAGGAAGAGCTATGCAATGGTACAAGAGCCTACCAGTTAGTTCAATTGCAACATGGGATGAATTTGGAGACAAGTTGCACAAACAATTTCAAGACAAGTCTGATAACTTGTCTCTATTGGAGCAATTGACTACAATTAAGAGGGCCCCACAAGAGCAGATGAATGACTTCAACTTCATAATTCAAAGAACTTGGGATATAATCCCTGCAACGGTGAGGCCACCTCCAGAATACACATTTTTTATATTTTTTGAGGGCTCTGAACAGCGATATAGTTGTCATGATACAATCAATGGGAGGAGTGTCTTTTCCAGACACTTTTGAAATAGCAATCAGAGTAGAGAACAACTTAAAACAAGTTGGAAAACTCACTCCTAGGCCTCCAATGCTTATATTCCCATAAATTCATGCAAACATTCCTTTGCAAATACCTCCCTTTACACCTTTACTAGCTATACCAACACTGCCAGCTGCTATTTTAGCCATTGATAGAAAAAAAAGCATTGCTTTAGGCTCATCACAAGAGTTACAAGAGATCAAAAGTCTTTTATAGACTTTTGGTAACAAGTTGGTGAACTTGGAAAAACAACAATCCTATTCTAGGCCTTATCAACAGCAAAATCAGGCTTCAAGTCAGCCTTTTCAAGGTCACAACAGCAATTCCAAGGGAATAGACAGTAGTATCAAGGCAATTACCAAGACTCAAGACAAAATTTTGCTACAAGACCTTTTTAGATCTACAATCTAGCCCCAGTTAGTGTTGTCAAAGAGATTGTTCCTATTCAAAACAATCTAGTTGCTGATTATGAATGGTGTTATCTATGTAATTAGCCACATAATCAAGCTACATGCTCTAATGGCGTCATCAATCAAGCTCTTATGGTGAAAAATGTTATAGGTATGCAAGATTTACCTAAGGAGGCGTATCCACAATAGCAGGATCAACCTGGAGATGATTCAACTCTCCTGAATTGGCAGAGAGAAGAATTTTGTGGAGTGAACCAAGATGACACATCTATTGCTGCTAACACTAGAACCAAGAAGAGGGCTTTCGGGATTGAACAATCAGTGAGTAAAGATAAGGGAGTTGCTGGTCCATCGAATTAGCATGTACCACACACATTGCAACAAGGTTATGACACTGGTAGGGAGCAACCTTTACATGCTTCATCTGCAAGTCAAGTGCAACCTGACCATACTATTGTAAAGAAGCAGCCAAAGGTAAATATATCTGCACCTTTCAACATTGTTGAAAGTATGAAGAAAATGAATGTGTCAATTTTGATGTTGTATTATTTAGCAATCCCTAGCCAAATCAATTTGTTATAGTTAGCCTTATCAAATCCAATTAGTTTGAATCCTCCAAATGAAGTCTCTTTAGGCCAAACAAAGTCAGTTTTAACCAATGCACCTTTGGATAGTACCACATAGCAAGGTAATGGTCTCAAGCCCCCTCTTTTCTATGTTTCCTTAATAGTAGGGAATAAATTGGTACACAATTGCATGGTTGATAGCAGGGCTAGCAGTTCGGTAATGCCAAAAAAGATTGTAGACCAGCTAGGTTTACAATACCAGCCATTAGAAAAGGGAGTACTTTAATTGGATGGGACAACAGTAAACACTATATGTGTTATTAAAAACCTGAATCTCACACTACATGCCTGTCCCAACTTTTCAATCCCACAAGATGTGTTTCTTATAGATTTTCCTCCATTTTTTTCTCTAAGCCTATCTAGAGACTTTACAGCTAAAATTGAAGGATATTTGTCTTCAGATTGGTCCCATATGCTTTTTAGAACTAGGTATGGTACTAAGGTAACCATAAATTCTGAGTCCCTTGCCAAGGATCACATTGAACCTTATGTGCCATCTACTATAAATAGTAACTCTATTGTTTTAGAGGATATTGATCTTGCTACAACACAAGAGTGACACACTGAGAGTATACCTGAGGTACTCCTGAATGAATGGGCAGCTGAGAATGTGGTTGATAATCTAAATGAGCTTATTTAGGATGTTGGTCTGGGAAATTATGTGTTGCATGAAGTTGGGACATAAATGCCAAATCTTGAAAGAAGTACAGAGAGTCAGTTTGAACAGCATAATGAATTATGGGAGATGTATTTTGATGGTTCAAGAAGCAAAAACGGTGCTGGAGGAGGTGCAATGCTTGTATCTCTGCAGGGGGATAAGATTATGCTACTTTATGTTTTGCTTTTGCATGATCCAACAACACTGCCGAGTATGAAGGCCTTGTTCAAGGTCTTGAATGGGCAAGGAAGAGAGGAATAGCCCGCTTGAAAGTATATGGGGATAGCGAGCTAATTGTCAATCAAATAAGAGGCCGGAATGTCGCCAAAAATGACACACTAAAGTCTTATAGAAACAAAGTTTGGAACATGCTTGAGGAGTTTGATGCCTTTAACTTAATGTCTATTCCAAGGAATCAGAATAAGCATGTTGATAGGCTTGCAGTCGTTGGGGCACAGTTTGATATTCTAGGTGACATTAGAAAAGAGAAAGTGCAGCAGTATGTGAAGGTTGTAGTAATACCCTCAATTCCTGATAACAACATTCACTAGTAATTCTTTCCTTTTTGCTCGAAGAAGATCAGTTCTCCATGATGAATCAAGCAAAACTCAGGCAACATTATGATGATCAAGTCATATAGCTGAGGATGAATAAGTTACCCAAAGTTCTTGTTACCTTAGAGTCCATTTTCAGTACTGATGATCAGCTTAAAAGGGGTAAAGCTGGCTTGCAAATCAAACAAGAGCATTATGAAGAACTGGAGAGTTTCAAAGGTAAGCTCCTTAAGATAGGAAAAATTTGTTCCCATGAAGATAAACAATATTTTGTTGCTTTATGTCAAGAACTCTATGATGTCTTTGCTTGTGAATACTCAGATTTGAAAGGGTTTGATCCCCATATTGCTCAGCACACAATTGAGTTAGAACCTAATGCTAAGCCAGTAAGGAAAAAACAAAGGCCCTTGAATCCTAAGCTTGAGCCCTTAATGATTAAAGAGCTAACCAAATTAGTTGAGGGGGGTATCGTCTTTCCTATTAAGCACACTTCATGGGTTTCTAACCTTGTACCAGTTAGGAAGAAAGGTGTTGAAATAATACTTTGTGTAGACTTTAGGGATCTTAACCAATCATCTTTGAAAGATCACTACCCAGTGCCCTCCATGGAACAAATCTTACAAGAAGTTGTTGGTTTTGAAATATTTTCCTTATTGGATGGTTTTTTGGGCTATAATCAAGTGTTGGTTAAAGAGGAGGATCAATTCAAAACTGATTTCAAAACTAAGTGGGGCACCATGGCGTACAAAAGGATTCCTTTTTGTTTATCCAATGTTGGTGCCATGTTTCAAAGGGCCATAGATATGGCATTTCAAATTTTGATCAACAAGATTATGTTGATTTATTTAGATGACATTATAGTTTATTCTAGGAATGTTGATGAACATTTGTTGCATCTTAGGCAAGTTTTTGAAAAATGCAGAGAGTTTGGTATCTCTCTCAATCCAAAAAATATTATCTTTGTTGTTCATGAAGGGAAATTATTAGGACACATGGTGTCAAAGCAAGGAATCACTATTGACCCTAAAAGAGTCAGAGCCATATTGGAGTTGCCATTACAGAATCACAAGAAGGGTCTGTAGATTTTTTTGGGCCAAATTAACTTTCTGAGAAGGTTCATCCCAGATATTGCAAACATGTTACAACCTTTGACAACTATGTTAAAGAAGAATGCAATTTTCAGTTGGACTGGAGAAGAAAAACACAGTTTCGAAGAAATCAAAGAGGCCTTCGCATCAACTCTGACATTAGTAAATCCAAATTTCTCTAAGGATTTATTTTTGTATGCTTTTGGCAGCACTACTTCAATCTCTGCTATGTTGGTATAGAAAAATAGTGACAATTTAGAACAGCCCATAGCCTTTTTTAGTCAAATACTTGCTGATTACGTAGAGAGGTACACTTTTGTTGAGAAACATTTTCTTGTTGTGATCAAAAGCCTAAAGAAGTTTAAGCCTCTAGTGTCAAAAAATAAGATTCATATTCTAGTGGCCCACTCAAGTGTGAAGGAGTTTCTATTGAACAAAGATCTAAATGAAAAAAGAGCAGGATGGATCACCAAGGTCATGGAGTATGATGTAGATATTAAGATTACCAAACTGGTTAGAGGTAAAGGTCTTTTTGAGTAGCTTGCTATAGACTCAAGTAGTAAAATTGAATTAGAAAAGGATGATGTGCTTGCTAATACAAATGAGCTTCAGAATGCTCAAGATGATGTGCCTATGGGGATAACTAATTGGGTTTAAGATATGACCCAATTTCTACAAACTGGTGAATGCTCATTAGGATTAAACAGAGCTAAAAGAAGATACTTCAAATTGCAGTCCATACCATATGTGATGGTAAATAATGTTCTTTTCAAGAAGGATCTTGATGGTGTCCTATTAAGATGCATTCATAGTGATCAGATTGAAAAGGTACTTCATGAGTTTCATGATGGAGCTGCAGGAGGTCACTTTGCCCCAAGAACTACTGCTTGGAAAATTATGAGAGCTGGTTACTACTAGCCAAGCTTGTTCAAAGATGCATATGCCTGGTCAAGAAAGTGTATCAAGTGTGCTTTATTCGCAGGAAAGGAAAAGCTTCATGCTATGCCTCTACATCCAATTCAAGTGGAGCAGCCCTTCATGAGATGGGGCATTGATTTTATTGGGCCAATCAACCCACCATCTAGTGCTGGTCATAAGTGGGTGTTGACTACTATAGACTATTTCACGTGGTGGATAGAGGAAATAGCTTTAAAAGAAGCAAAAGAGTCTTCAGATTTGAGCTTCTATGAAGATATAGTCACCATATTTGGAGTTCTTGACTCTATCATATCTGATAACGCTCTCACATTCATGGGGTTAGGACTAACTAATTAGGTTGTTAAACAAGGTATTCATTTGAATACATCCTCAAACTATTACCCTTAGGGTAATGGCTTAGCTGAAAGCACAAATAAGAATCTCATCAGGATTACCAAGAGAACAATGGAGGATAATTGAAGGACTTGGCACATCAAGTTAAAGTATGCATTGTGGGTAGATAGAGTGACTCCTAAAAGGTCAATTGCTAACTCACCATACATGGTTTATGGAAAAGAGGAAAGATTGCCTCTATCTGTGGAACTCCCAGCCATTGACATTATACATCAGTTGGAGATGTTTGAGGAACAAGACTCAATGTCCATGAGATATGCAGAGCTCATGGAACTTGAAGAATTAAGGGACAAAGCAATGAAGGATTTGGAATATCATCAGCTCCAAACAAAGAAAGCGTTTGACAGAAGGGCTATAGAAAATATTTTTAGGGTGGGAGACCTCGTGCTCAAATGGGATGTTCTAAAGAGCAGGCCAGGCCATCACACCAAGTTTGACAACATGTGGATAGGCCCATTCATTATCAGAGACTGTAAGGAGCGTAATGCTTATCAGCTGGCTACAACAGAAGGGGAAGTACTTTCTATCCTAGTTAATGGGATACACCTTAAGCCATGTTTTCAAGTCTGATGGAGTTCCTCTATTGTACATATTAGTTTAGGTTTATGTTTTTAATAAGTGCTACTACACTTTAGGTTAATTATTCTCTATTTCCTGGGTGTTGTGATGGCACAATATTTCTTTTTCGTTTCTCCCTATTTTGTTTTTCTTTTGGAAATCTGTTGTGTCCTCAAGATCTCAAGCGAGTTGCAGCCCTATGCAAAGCTGATATTTTTATTTGTTTTCTGAGCCTCCTAATAACTCCATGCCCAATGGATAGCCTAGACTACTGGTCTTCATGTTTAGCAGGCAAACATCTAGCAAAGGTCGCTAGAAATGTTACCTATTTTTCACCCTCAGGCTAAATCAGGTAAGGCATCTATGTTGCAGATGTTCATAAGGGCCAGATGGGATATCTCCATTGAAGGTTACTCTATGCATCTGATGACATATCACAAGGGAGCTCAGTTGCAGGGTCGGCCTCAGTCAAGTTTGACATAATCTTCCTTTAAGGAGAAGGTCGAAAAGACCTTCCAAATGTCTTGCCGACTAGTAGGGGTTCCATCAATTATGTATGCTTCACATTAGTGATCCTATCCGCATAATATTATTTGGGTCTCCCCAACCCATAGTGCATTTTGGTTAAATATGCTTCCAGGTTCCTATCGACAAGACCCTAGAGATGTAATGACAACCTGTTTTCACCTGCAATTTTTCTTTGGCAAGACATCGATCATCGTCTCGATAACAAAAGGATATGTGTATCGGCCGGAGTTTTCCTTCGGGGTGAAGTCTTAGTGACTTCAAAATGTCTCACCGACTAGCCACGACAAAGAGGGTAGTTTTGGTAAGGGATGCAAGTATCAAAGTGAGATCTGGCCAATGGAGTGGAGTCTTGGAGAACAGGGAGAGATCTTCATTGTAATGTATGGACTTTGACAAGAGGTCTCACCGACCGAGAAAAGTCTCGCCGACATGAAGTAAAATCGACGTAGGTTTCGCCGATGCATCAAAGACTCTCAGAATGAAACAACATTGACAAAGTAGGTTTTCATCGCTATAGGGTCTCACTGAAAGGAGATGTCTTGTAAAAAGATAGAGGGGGCCTCAATATGTATGTTGCCTTTGGTAGGAGTCTTTCCGAAACAAAAAAGGGAGGCTCGGTAAAGCAAAGTGCCTTCGATATGATGTCTTCCTGACATGACCATGTCTCAGCGAATGAAGGAATCTCAGCCAAAGGAAGTGTTTTCGCCATAATGTCTTGGTGAAACATTTTTCTCTTACCAAATTGAATGAAATGAAGCCTCACCAGAGTAAAGCGCCTTTGATATGATGTCTTCCTAACCGGCGGGAGTCTCAGCGAATAGAAGAGAGCTCAGGCAGACAGTAGGAGTTTTCCAATATGTCTCAGCGACCGTATAATGTCTCATCATCCAAAAAGTAAAGACCTCACCAAAGGAGCTTGATATCGGCATAAGGTCTTGCCGATATAAGGATGTCTGGCCGACAGAAGGAAAGATCTATCCCGAGTTTTGATATTTTGTAAGCCCTAAGGGGCTAACATAGTTTGATCTATAAGACATTTTTCTCCTTTTTGTAATTAGTTTGGATTATGCATTCAAAAGAGTTAGTAATTTTTATCAATCCTTTCTCAACAAAATGCATGTTTTGTAACTCAACTGGAATCTAGAGTATAACACAGAGTTTACCTGGGAAGCTACTGTTAATGTTTGTATTACTCTCATCTCTATATTTTAGACTATGCAAGTTCTTAGTTGCGTTTTTCTAAAATCTGTATTCATACCTAAGGTTGTGAAATTCATCTTTCCTTCCTAAGATAGGCATGTCAAGCGAGCCTGTTAAGAATAGTGCATGAGTTTAAAGGGGTTATGTTAAGTAAGTGAAAATGTTGTTTTTGCTTTCTAGTGTATGTTCTTCCTATGTCTGTTTCATGATTTATTATTAACTCGGTGTATCACCATAGGAATATTTCAGTTTAGTTTCATTATTTGTATGCATTCCTCCTCCTTTTACCTTCATAGAATTGCTAGTTTAGGTGATACCCAAAGGAAGCCGGCCTTCTCTGGAGGTTCATTTCAACTTCAGGTGAGCCATAGCCTTGAAATGATCCCATGTGTCTCTAGAAAGCTCAGTTTCAATATCTATGCAATAGGGTACAATTTCTGGTGACAATAGGTATATCAAACTCTTAGACCTCATTCTTGCACATTTACAACCAAATTCAAATATTGACAATTTTGTAGCAAGAATGCATTTTTTTTCCCATTTGACCACCGAGACTCAAAAAATCACTCTAATACACCTTAAATGGTCTTGATTGACCTTATTTAGCATAAATAAACACAAAATACCTTAATCTAATCTATTGACCACCTATCAACCTTCAAAAAGTGAAATTTTACAACTAGGACACTAGGTGCTCCTGCATGAAAATTACATTGTGTTTGAGCCTTGAAGAGGGTTTAAATCTATCCTTTATGAATGAATCTACATCTTTCCAATCATGCCTAACTGTTGAGATTGTAACTAAAATGACTTATTACATTATAAATCAATTGACCATGTAATATGACCTTAGTCAATTGACAATTTATTCAAAACAAAATTTACTAACTTAAAATAATTCCATGAACCAAATTTGTTCAATAACCTTGGTGCCCCTGTACCAAATTTCAATATTTCAATAAATGTCATTAAAAGTACAAATTTGATTACAATGTCTTAGGTACTCTGTTCTCACAAATATTTTACAATTTCACTCATACATTTGATATTTTCTTATAATGTCTACATCATAGGTTCTCATTTAGAGGTTAACTTCAAATGAGTAACTTGAGATTCCCTCAAAAAGCTTCACACGCTCTTTTATAATGGCTTCATATCAGAATTGAGATTTGTCAAGATCATCAAAATGAGGATGTTTCATTAATTTTTTGGATGAGATTCTCTTCGATGGCTCAAAAATCAACATTTTCTACAAGGAGAGACCAATCAATTTTTACTCGTTTAGTTACAGATATACACAAAGTAAAAGAATAAAAAGAAACAACTCATCCAAAATGGAAATGAAATGAAAATAGATGGAAGGCACTTATAGATAGGCATGGCAGTCTCTCAACTTAGTCACTCCTGGTCATACATCTTCACTACGAGTTCCAAGATACCTGTTGCACACAACACCTCTCATGAATCTAGAATATCTTGAAATTCAAGATGCTCCTATAATGTCTACATCATAGGTGCTCATGATAAGGTTAACTTCAAATTAATAACTTGAAATTCCCTCACAAAGCTTCGTACGCATTTTTGTAATGGCTGAAAATTATAAGTGAGATTTGTCAAGATCATCAAAATAGGGATGTTGCATTGCTTTTATGCCTGAGATTCTCTTGGATGGCTCATAAATTTGTATTTTTTGCAAGGGGACACCAATCAATTTTTACCAGGTTACTTATAGATACACAAAATAAAATAATATGATATCATTGGCATCAAACTAATTAATGCGGATACAAGTATAAATTAATAAGAACCATTGTGCATATACTTACAAATTAATCCAATGAACCATCCGGATCTTCTCTACTCTTTATTGTGTCAATTATTGCCTCATGGTCAAACTCATGAACCTTCCAAAAGGTCTTGTTCAAAGTTATATCCCCATATTTTCTCAAAAAAACTTTGGATGCCACAACAAGGTTTGAGTAATGAAGAATCTTATGATGTGTGTCAAAGTCCTCAAACAACCAATGTTTAACACTCTTATGTGGGTACCTTCTAAGCCACATTCCAGTAACAACAACTAAGCCTGTAGGTTATTCAATGTTTTCTCCATCTATAACTAGGGCTTCCAATTTATTTTTGGCCTCAACACAATGACACAAGTAATAGTCTGTTCCCTCTTCATTTTATTCATCTGCAATAACTGCATAAACATTCCCTACATTGATATGGGAAGAAAATCACTTGAAATTAATCAACATTACGAATACAATACAAAGTAAGATAACAATATGGAATTTCAAAAACTAAGCAAGTAGATATATTACCTGGTTGAACTAGATCTGATATGTGGTCAAATTCGTTTGATGATTCCATCTGTGTTAGTTCCAATGTCATTGGAGGGTGATATGTGTAAAGTGGGCTAAGATAACTTGTCAACCATTTTTCAACCCACTCCCCTGACTCACAATCATTCCAGGCTTGCATTGTACATGAAGAACAAAAGCATGCCATCTTATGTGTATCAATACTCCATGAACCTACGTTTGAGCTAAGGAAAGAGTGTAGCTCACTCAATCCTATTAGTGTACAACAATCCTCATATGGTGCAATGTTATTATCATCCATCAACCAAAAATATCTACGAACTGAAGACATACCTTCATTACCTGGACCCATCGAAGCATTACACCACTCGACGATTGAACTTGCATCTGTCAACTTTGCACTATTTTTTATACTTTAACTCTTCTCATGCTAATTCTCTTTTCATGCATGCTCCTGCACCATCATGATCCCCCTTTCCATGCTCGACCTCACAAAAGTTCCACATATGTTGAACACCTATAGTTAGATGCATCCTGCACAACCAGTAGAACATGCACGTGTTCTTGAACTGTGTTGCACAGTTATCCGACCATATTATATGTCGACCGTATGATATGCCCCTCTAAGCCAAATCACTATAGAACATCTGGAAGAAACCTTGCACAAACTCTAGAGAATGTGTGTGATCATCACTAATATAAAAGTGATACTCCCTCAATACCTTCCTTTGGTCCTATGTATTATCAACTACATGAATGAATGTTGTGTGCACAAATATTGAAACCTGTGTGCAGTTGTAAAACTGTGACTGCACCTTACATTATGGTTGTAGAGTGTAGTTCTCTGCAAAGTCAACCACTAATAATATGCTACCAACTGGAAAGGTGTCCTTCCATACCTTGAATTGCATGTCTAGCCATTAGGCCTATGGGTATGCCTTGCATACTCATACACTAGATTCTCATGAAACATGGACATAAAATGATACACTAGAATATTCTCAATAACCAAATCACACATTTTTGCTTGAGACCCATCTTTTGTAGCATATGCCACTATTTTATACTTCTCAAAATCCTCTAGTTTATGTCCCGCCTCATTTGTGCTTTCCATATGTTGACATACTGGCATTTGTTGCAAGCAACCGTAATGCTCGCATGAACCATCCAAGCATGTTGTCCTATAGAATATTTGGCCATCCTCTATTTGAAATTATTTTTTTTATAAGAACTCTCTTGAATATTTTGGTGGGGCTTCTATACCACAATCCTGCAAAACATCGTTAGTATGCAAATCTAAACATATAGAATGATAAACATCATAATGGTTAGCAAATTCAATATGTATTCTACAACAAAAAGTAGTGCGTGTGTGATTTATCTTGACATAAAAAGGTTTAAGCATTTCAAAAAATCTTTGACAAATACTAATTTGAGGATAAGCATTTTTAAATTTATGAAAAAATTGGGTTTGAGTCATATCCAAAAAATGCTTTGGATGTGGCTCATGGTTTCGACTACCGATTCTCCTTCTTATGACATCCCTTTGATTTAGAGATGGACTTGTATTATTCTTCCAATAATCTTTAATTAGTGTTCTCAATGCTTCAAAAACTTTTTTATCTTTATGTGGCAGTCTTCCCGAGAATGCCCATAATTCATTTGAATCGGTGCCCTCAATTCTTTGCTGCCTTTGAACAACTTTTGATAAAGTTTTTCTACTAATTCCCATTTGTTCACTTGTCTTTTTAATGAAATGAGATCTCTTTGTTTGATAGCTTAACCAAAGTTGATGTGATGACACGTCGGGTGACATTACTATCCTTTGAGTGTGAGGTCTTACCCACACTCTCATAAGCATTCATTAGATTCTTCACAATAGTTTTTTCACTTGAGGCATTCGATGTTCTCAACCCAAGAGTCTTCATGATGTTTTTGTAATTTAAACCCCACATCATTTGAACAAATAGTTGACATCTTGCGGTCTCATTTAGCCTTTCAAAAAAAAAATTCCAAATCTTATCAACATATCTTCTACAAGTGTGTTATGGAATCTTACCTTCCATGTGCTACAAAATATCCTCATCAATATTAATCAAAAAATTTGGCTTTATATGCAAAATTCTAGGTGGTGTTCTCCTAGGTACATACATCTCAACATTAGCAATTTCATCAATATTTAATGGAGGTGGGCTAGATTGTGTACCTTCGATCGAGGGTGGAATAGAAGACATACCTTGAGGTTCACGTGGGGATGATGGCATACCTTCTTCGTCAAATCCAAATGATGGCATACTCTCAACTTTAGATGTGGTGGATGGTGTCCAACCATACTCACTTGTGGTAGATGGTGTCCCTCCATATTCACTTGTACTTAATGGTGTCCCTTCATATTCACTTGCGGTAGATGGTATGTCTCCAACTACAGTATTTGCATCTCTCCTAGTATGACTCTTTTGCATTCGTTCCCTTTGTGCTTCCAATTTCTTTTCTATTTTTGACAGTTGAGGTTCCTCTTCAATTGGCTTGTTTTCATCAATCATTTCCAATTTCTTCTTTTCACGATATGTCACTGCCTGTTCTCTCTCATGTTCTTTGAAGGTTTTATACTCTTCATTTGTTAGATCTTTCTTCCTTGTTCATTTCTTCAGAATGGAGGATAATTTTACCTGTAGCATGGTAATGAGACAAATATTAGTTCCTCAAAAATGTATCCATTAAAATAAATGAAATATATATATGTCATTGAAGGCTTCATAAATAGACAACATAGGTGATGAGGTAGCTAAATAATGATGAGGTAATTTAGAAATAGATGGAAAGCATGGAATAGGTCTTGGGGAACTTTTTGGAGTCTTTTAAAGGAATTAGGGGTGTTGGGGTGTTCCTTGACAAGTTGAAAGCTTCCTTGTACAGGCCTAGTGAAGCCTTGTTTATGGCTTGTAAATCAATCTTTTGATACATTTTTTTTGGTTGTTTGATCCTATTCTTTTCAGAACTTGTGGAGGATGGTGTTAGGATTCTAAAACCTATTTCACTTTCTGGTTAATTCCTTTAATTAGTTTTTATTTTGACTGTCCTATTGGTGAATGTTGCAAAGTTGCATGGGCTTTTGTAGGAGCAGTGGAAGAATGGATGTTTTTGGGTGCAAGGTCTATTTGTTTGGTCATGTTGTGTTGTGTGAAGAGTGTTTACATCATGCCCAAGTCTTGTTCAAATTTCTGGTTGTGTGAGTCAAATTGAGTGGTCAAGTTGCATTGTTGAGAGGAATAGTGAAGTTGGTGTGTGCATATAGAGTATTTGAGAGAAGCTTTTGAAAAGGAAGTTGCTTCCCTTGCCACTCTACATCATTTTCAATATTATTTAGGGGTCTAGGTAGTATAATTTTCAAAATGTGCAAAAATGTCTAAGTTGTGAAATTAACAATCATCAAAAGTTAGATTCAACACGTTCACCCCTTGAACCCTAGTAGTAGTGGAAACTCAGTTTGTGCCCAATAACTCAAATGTTCTCCCAAACACCAAAGAAAATATTGATGGTTTTAGACACCCATTTCAGATTTATTACACATATCTCAATCTCAGGTACAATTCCTTTAGACCAAATCCCCAAAAACACCCCTTCTAGGCTGACCTAATTAGGCTGATTAGGCCTAATTTGCAAAGCAACATGCCCTCAAACTTATCACATGACCTTGAAACCTTGAGAAAGAATTTATTAGGTTCCCAAACCTCCAAAACCACAACTAGATTCCTATGGTATGGACAAATTCATGCCAAACCTGGAAACCCTTGTTTTATGCACTATTCAAGAGGGTTTATTGAATATGCTACTTCCACAACCTCCCAGAATTTAAAAACAACGTGAACAAAGGAAATTAACCCTGCACATTCCTAAAAGTTCAAAACATCATGACCTACCATAGATATTCTCCCAAACCCTAGGCCTAAGCCCTCATTCACATGCATTTTTGTTCACAACAATATTACTCATAATGTAAGTTTGCACCCCTAACACCTATAACTCACTAAAACCATACCAATGACTTGAAATGAGCCTTATTACATCCAAACAACACTAATCTTGCACACTTTACATGTAAATTCAAAAACTTTCCTTCAAAGGCTACAAAGATACTTTAGTGCAAGATCACCATTTTTCACATTTTAACACCTAAACTCAAAAACACAACCTAAGACATTCTTATTGGTCTTGATTGACCTTATTAAAAAAAAAAATGCTCGAATACTCATCCACCTACCTATTAACCTCCTAATTACAATCAAATGATCAAATAAGGAGGATGAGGTGTAGGTGCTCCTGCACTAGGATTGTAAAAGTGTATTGAAGAGGGAGACCAACGGTCACCTCTTTCAAATGTTAGTTTTGGAAGTTGAAGTGGTTTGTTTTAGGAGGGAAAAATTATAAAATTCCATGAGAAACTTGAATGGAGGATGATCCTTGTATTGGGCATCAAACCAAATGAGGAAATGTTGAGTTTTCCTTAACAAAAATGAGGTTTTGGTGAGTGAAAATGAGTTTCTGAATTGGGAAGCATTATTTTATGTTAGATTGAGCATGAGTAGGCTATTTTAGGCTTTTTTGAACAATTTTCAAGTTTTGGAGTGTTTGGAAAGTGCTACTTTCAATAAAACCTAGGGTTTCTAAGCCTAGGGAGAGGGTTTTATGGTTTGGGTGGTAAATGATTGAATCTCTACAATCTAACGCTGTAATTTGAAGTTTTGACAGATATAAATGCTTCTCGAAGGTTTTAGGAGATTACACAAAGTTGTGAAGGTGGTCTTGTTGTCACCTAGAATTGCACCCTGTGCAGAGTTTACAAGAAACTGAGCATTCTAGAGCAACATGGGATCATTTCAAGGCTGTGGGTCACCTATAGCTGAAATGAACCTCCGGAGAAGGCTGGCTTCCTTTGGGTATCACCTAAACTATTGATTCTTTGAGAGAAAAGAGGAAGAAGATGCACAAATTAAAAGACCACACTAGGATGATACACCGAATTATGAGAAATCATGAAATGAACACAAAAAGAACATATACTTGAAGGCCTAATTGCTATTCTCAGAACATCTTTCAGATTAAATGCTTATCTTTCTAACAGGTTTGGTCTACATACGCATCTCAGGAAGGAAAGATTGATTTTCACAACTCTAAGATATGAATGTAGTATTATGGAAAACACAGTTAGAAACTTGCAAGCTCAAAAAGAAAGATATAGAAATGAGGATCATACAAACATGAAGACAAACTTCCAAGGTAAACATCTGTGTTGAATTCAAGATTTCAGCTGAGTTACAAAAAACATACATTGACTGAGAAAGGATTTGATTGAAAATCACTAACTCTTCTGAGTATACCGTCAGAACTATTTACAAAAAGGCATAAATGCCTTATATACAAATTGATATTTCGGCCCCTTAGGGCTTACAAAAAATATCCTGATTCGGGATAGGATTTTCCCCTAGCTCTTTTGTTGAGTTAATGTTGAAGATCCTGCATATCCCTGTTGTTGGTGTCAGTGTGAAACATTCTTGAAGAAGTCCTCTTCAGATATTTTTTGAGCTACCACATTTATTCGATCCATTGTGTCCAGTTGAGCTACTTCGGCTGCACCATGAATGCTCTGATCTTGCAATAGATACACATTGCCCTTCATCCTATCGATGCTCTTTGGACTACCACGGTTTACCCTTAGATCTTTCTAATTGGTTGAGTGAAAACCACGCAGCCCTATAGCTGGTCAAAAGTCCTTTTGAAAAGAATCACATCTCGGTGAGACACTGAAAGTGTCTTGCCGATGTGATTATATCATTTGGCAACAATTGGCGTAGTACGTGATAGTCGATGAGAGTTCATAATGAGCTCTATCAGTCATACCGATACCACTGAGGCCATCGGCAAGACATGATTTTGTCGCTGGGATATCATGGTGAAAACTCCATGCTTAGCGAAGGCATCAGTTTTGGAGAGACCCACTACACTTGACGAGACCTCCTGGCGATGACCTCATTCTCTCGGCAATGAACCTACTTTGCATCCTATCGGGGAGACATCCCTACTTCGACATAACTTTATGCTGATGTCCTTAGTCTAGGTGAAATCTTTCTGCTGTTGGTGAGACTCCTTCTACTGGCCAGACCTCATGGAAAAATTCTTTTGTCTGCCCAAGCTCACTTCACTCCACTGAGAGCCATCTTGCTGTAGGGGAGACATCTGGCCTTCGGCAAGACATTATGCCGATGGTTGAATCTTTCGACAATCCTAAGACCCCTCATTAGTCACTGATACCCTATGTCACATTGATTTTGTCTTGGCAAACTCCCTCCTTTCTATCAGTGAGACTCTCGCTGATCGGGAAGACATCATACCGAAGGCTTTGTGCTTTGGCGAGGGTCTTATTTCATCAATCGACATGACTTTTCCTTATCGCCCAGACCTCACATCGAGGTCCTCTCTTTCTGCCAAGATCTCCTTGTCTTTCGCCATGACTTGCATCGGTCGGGAAGACATCTCCCCGAGCTCCTATTTCTACAGTGAGACCACCAATTTTTGGCAAGACACTAAGGTGATATCACTTACTCTCGGCGAGCTGCTTCCTATCGGGGTGACTCTCTGCTTTCAGTGAGACTTCCTAGCAAGCTCCTCGTGTTACACCGAAGGTGCCAGGCATGTCGGTGTGACCTTTAGTTGTCGATGAGACCTCCCGCCGAGCTCTATTTTCCTTTGTTGATGCCGCCTCATTTGATTTTGGAGGATCCACTATTCAGTGAGACTCTTGCCGATCCTTTCACCCTTCACTGAGCTCTATTTCATTTTAGGGAGACATCATTACTTTGGCATGCCTTTATGCTGATATCTCCGGTCTCAACGAAATCTAATGAGAATGTCACACCAAATTGTGCCTGGAGATGGATCCCGATCACTGTGACATCAAAAATGTCTTACTGATAGGCAACACAGAAATTTCAAAAATGGATCGGGGGGACCCTGCCATTCTCACGCCGATATGTTCCTTGGTTTGAAGCATTCAAACCTAATGGAACCCTTGTCACATGATATTCTGCTTGATTGAGCCTGAGGGTAAAAATTAGGTAACATTTATGGCGACCTTTGCTGGATGTTTTCCTGCTAAACATGAAGACCAGTAACCTAGGCATATCCATTGGGCATGGAGTCATTGGGAAAATTCTAGAACAAACTTGGAAACTTATTGAAAGCAGGGAAAAAATGAAATAAAACTATTTACATGTGTTGAAACAACACTTAGGGAAAGTAAATTGCATCTAAACCTACCCTATACTAACCAGTGAGAAACTAATCAAACAAAACCATTCACAGGTTGGGTAAAATAACTACCCTTTCTAAAAAAATTATGATGTTTTCCATGCTAGAGAACAACTAAAGAGAAATGAAGTATGCATGACACTCCAATGAATGGCTGTAAGATCTCTTGCAAAACATATTCAAGTTTACTAACCTTTCCATACAGAATGTAAACATTCCCACTCTAAGGTGGAAAGGTAAATTGAGTGCGCTCCTCCTAAGCAGTACCCTCATGCTTGGGTGTAGGATTCATCATTGGTGTTGTATTGGACTCCATCTGAGCTAGGTATCTGATTGGACAGCCTTTGGTAAGGGAAAAAATTGACCCTCTTTTGATCTCTTGCTCATGAACTGCCATTTTACCATCTTGCTGGCTGGAAAGGTATAGCCTCTGTGACTGAATTGGTGAAAGAATAGAAACCTCTTCAGTATGTTCATGCTTTCCTAAATGAACACTTATTTCTTCAATGGAGAATAATGAGATGGCTTCCTCCATCACATCTTTAATCAATTCATCAACCTCAGGCTCCTTTATAGACCAGAAAGGAAGTTCATAATTCTCATCATCACTGGAAGAGTTACATTGGGATTCAAGCTTGTTTTCCTCAATAAAGGGGGGCAATAATTCAAGCAATGATGTAGCCTCAAGCTCCTCTATATAATAGAATGGAAGCTCCACCAACCAGTTATGACTTTGAAAATTAGGCTCATTAGGCTCCTCCTGATGTTGCAACCTTTGTTCAAGTTCATGAACCTATTGTTCTAGTTCACCATGAATATCAACCACTTCTGAGTCTTCATCCAATGTTGAACAAAACTGTTCAATAATAACTATGCATGCTTCTTTAGAAAGCTCAGTATTAGCCTTCTTAGATATCACATGCTTGAAAATATCACAACCCATACCTTGGAGAATGGTATCAAGTTCAATTTCATTATCCTTTTCCAAGTCTAATGCTTCATTTTCTTGATGATGAACATTGGTCAGCAACTCATTGGTTGGTTTGATCCCTCCCTGCTATTCTGAAACTGCCATTTCGCAAGTGTCTTCCACTTGAGGAAGATCTTCAGTTAGTTTCAAGATTTGAGAAGAAACAATCTGCTTGAAGCTTGGAACTGAAAACACGTGATCCTCCAACTTAGCAATTTCATCATAGTTGTCCATGCTAGATTCACCCTATCTGAAAATTGGAATTTTTTACTTTGAGGCTCCCTCCTGTTGTCTCATCTGCACCTCCTCTTGTTTAGAAAAATTTAGCCTCATGTCTGCATCTTTTGTAGCCAACTGTCGGGCAAGGCTCTCTTCAAATTGCCTCCTTTGGGACTCCCATTCCTACTCCCTTATCTAAGCTTGGTAAACTTCTTGTTCTTGTTGCCAATCGGTCTCCTGCTCATGAAGGTAGGCCTGACAGGCCATCTCTTCTTGTTTTTGATCATACTCCTACTGCCTCCTAAGCTCTTCCATCTACCTTACAATGTCTGACAGCATGTCCTTTGTGTTATTCATGTTTTTCTTTAATTAATTAAACTCTTGGAGCTATTTTTGGATATCCAAATGTGGATTCAAAGACTAAGCAGGGGTGGTTGGGAGGTAAGCATGTTGAGAATGCTGATAAGCTGCTGTTGCATGGCTATTTGGGATTAAACCAGCAGTATGACTGGCCTGATATGGCTGATACAGTGATTGGTTGATAGGATTTTCATGAAATTGAAGTGGGTATACATGGTAACTATAGAAATTTTCCATCTCTACTCACATGTATGCTACAATTAGAATATTCAACTTATAATTGACACATACTAGCACTGAACTTGTTGAAACCAATAGATTTGCTCGGAGTCACTAGGTATGTAAAGAAAATGCTTCCAAAAGACTGAAACCACTGTTGCACACACCAAACAATAGCAATTTTGTGTGTAAATATGAACTAAGGAGCATTTCACTGTCCCATCGGGAGTGCCAAAAACTATTGTCGCCTAAAATTGCACCCTGTGCAGAGTTTACAAGAAACTGAGCTTTCTAGAGCAACATGGGATCATCTCAAGGTTGTGGGTCACCTATAGCTGAAATGAACCTTCGGAGAAGGCCGGCTTCCTTTGGGTATCACCTAAACTATTGATTCTTTGAGAGAAAAGAGGAAGAAGATGCATAAATTAAAAGACCACACTAGGATGATACACCAAATGATGAGAAATCATGAAATTAACACAAAAAGAACATACACTTGAAGGCCTAATTGCTATTCTTAGAACATCTTTTAGATTAAATGCTTGTCTTTCTAACAAGTTTAGTCTACATACACATCTCAGGAAGGAAAGATTGATTTTCACAATTCTAAGATATGAATGCAGTATTATGGAAAACATAGTTAGAAACTTGCAAGCTCAAAAAGAAAGGTACAGAAACAAGGATCATACAAACATGAAGACAAACTTCCAAGGTAAACATCTGTGTTGAATTCAAGATTCCAGCTGAGTTACAGAAAACATACATTGACTGAGAAAGGATTTGATTGAAAATCACTAACTCTTCTGAGTATGCCATCATAACTATTTACAAAAAGGCAGAAATGCCTTATATACAAACTGATATGTCAGCCCCTTAGGGCTTAAAAAAACTATCCTGATTCAGGATAGGATTTTCCCCTAGATCTTTTTCCAAGTTAATGTTGAAGATCCTGCATGTCCCTGTTGTTGGTGTCGGTGTGAAACATTCTCAAAGAAGTCCTCTTCAGATATTCTTTCAGCTACCACATTTATTCGATCCATCGTGTCCAGTTGAGCTACTTCGACTGCACCATGAATGCTCTAATCCTACAACAAATACGCGTTGCCCTTCATCCTAACGACGCTCTTTGGACTACCACGGTTTACCCTTAGATCTTTTTGATTGGCCGAGTGAAAACCACACAACCCTGTAGCCGGTCAAAAGTCCTTTTGAAAAGAATTGCATCTCAGTGAGACACTGAAAGTGTCTTGCCGATGTGATTATATCATTTGGTAACAATCGGCGTAGTACGTGACAATCGATGAGAGTTCATATCGAGCTCATACCAATACCACCGAGGCTGTCGGCAAGACATGATTCTATCGCTAGGATATCATGGCAAAAACTCCATGCTTAGTGAAGGCATCAGTTTCAGAGAGACTCACTACACTTGGTGAGACCTCCTAGCAATGACCTCATTCTCTCAGAAATTAACCTACTTTGCATCTTGTCGGGGAGACATCCCTACTTTGACATAACTTTATATTGATGTCCTCAGTCTCAGAAAAATGTTTCTACTATTGTTGAGACTCCTACTGGCCAGACCTCATGGTGACCTCCTTTTGTCTGCCCGAGCTCACTTCACTCTGTCGAGAGCCATCTTGCTTTCGAGGAGACATATGGCCTTCGACAAGACATTATGCCAATGGTTGAATCTTTCAAAAATCCTCAGACCCCTCGTTAGTCACCGAGACCCTATGCCACATTGATTTTTTCTTGGCAAACTCCCTCCTTTCTGTCGGTGAGACTCGCGCCGGTTGGGAAGACATCATACTGAAGGCGCTTTGCTTTGGCGAGTTTCTTATTTCATCAATGGGCATGACTTTTCCTTACCGCCCAGACCTCACACTGAGGCCCTCTCTTTCTACCAATATCTCCTTGTCTTTCACCATGACTTCCACCAGTCGGGAAGACATCTCCCCGAGCTCCTATTTCTTCGGGAGACCACAGATTTTCGGCAAGACACTAGGGCGATATCACTTACTCTCGGTGAGCTGCTTCCCGTCAGGGTGACTCTCTCCTTTTGGTGAGACTTCCTAGTGAGCTCCTCTTGTTACACTAAAGGCACCAAGCATGTCAGCGTGACCTTTAGTTATCGATGAGACCTCTTGCCGAGCTCTGTTTTCCTTTGCTGATGCCGCCTTGTTTGATTTTGGAGGCTCCACTATTCAGTGAGACTCTTGCCGATCCTTTCACCCTTCGCTGAGCTCTGTTTCATATCAAGGAGACATCATTACTTCGGCATGCCTTTATGCCAATGTCCTCGGTCTCGGTGAAATCTAAAGAGAATGTCATGCTGAATTGTGCCTAGAGATGGATCCCAATCGCTGTGACATCAAAAATGTCTTGTCGATAGGAAACACAGACATTTCAAAAATGGATCGGGGGTACCCTACCATTCTCACACCAATATGTTCGCTGGTTTGAAGCATTCAGACCTAATGGAACCCCTGTCACATGATATTCTACCTGATTGAGCCTAAGGGTAAAAATTAGGTAACAAGTCCCTTTGTAAAAGTGGGCTAATTTGGGCCCTTAAAAGCATAGAAAACCTGATTTGTGGAGTTTAGTACAAAACAAGCATTGGTGATTGTTGGATAAGTTGAATGGCTCTATAATGGATCCCTGATGTGTGTTGTGTTGTGAGTTGAAAGGTTGTGTGAGTGGAATTATACCCGATTGAGTGACTTTGATATGCTACAAGGAACAATGTGAATATGTTGAATGAAGAAGTCCTGATGAAATTGTAAATTAAAAATTGTGTTTGCATATTGGAGTTGTGTATTTGTGTGTTGCAGGCCTCCCCCTACTACATTAGGAGTATATTCCAAATTTTTATAGACTTGTATGGAAATTTTGGTAGCATAGACAAGGAAATCAACTAGTTTGTATAACTTTTTGAAAAAATAACTCAATGAAAGCTTTGGAAGCATACACAAAGTAAGTCAATTGTTAAATAACAAAATACCTCGAAGAGATGTGGTTTAAAAATCTAATTGGAAAGTGTATAAAATTGTGTAATTTAAAATGTCCATTGACAACCTAAGGTTGTAACATGACAAACAAACAATGATCAACATGGAATATGCAAAACAAAAACACTAAAAGCGAGCCATAATAGAATGAAATAAAATGTACAAAGACTTAACATACCTAAAAAACTAGAGTTTGAAATGGAGGAGTTCTACCCAATTATGTAGCCTTTGCTTATTCTTTCCTCAAACTGCTCAACAATTTGACTTTTCCAAAAGCTTGTTCCCCTCCAAACTTCAATTGTATATCAATTATCACTAGAATTCAAAATTGAATTGATATTATATGCCTTTCAACGTGAAAACTATGCTATTTCATGCAAAGGTGGTGAAAAGATCATGAAAAAGGTGGTGGAATCTAAAAATCATGCATGGACACTTCACTCAATCTTGAAAAAGCTACTTTTTGTCGGAGCACACGTAGAACCAGCAGAATATGTAGAATGTGCACAGACATCATGGGTATATTGTGCCTTTTTATCATTTTTAGTGCAAGACAAAACTCACACACATTATTTATCCCTAGAACGCTCATGTCTCTACTTCTAAAAAATGCACTTGTGTTATCATAAAGTTGGTTTCTTTTATAGGTTTATTTTCTCTCTCTGTCTATACTCTCTCCCACTCTCTCACACCCTCTCTCCCACCCTGTCACCCAATATCCCACACTCTCTCCCAATCTCTCCCACCCTCTCCCAATATCTACCTACCAATCACCCACTCTCCCACTCTCTCTCCCACTCTCTCAAACCCTCCCCCACTCTCTCCAACCCTCTCCCACTCTCTCCCACCCTCTCCAAACCACTCCCACCCTATCCCACTCTCTCCCACTCTCTCCCACTCTCTTCCCTCCCTCCCTCCCACTCTCTCCCACCCTATCCCACTCTCTCCCTCCCTATCTCACTGTTTTCACTCTCTCCCCTCTCTCTCCCTCTCTCCCTCCTATCTCTCCCTCCCACCCTCTGGCACCTCTCTCACCTCTTCACCCCTCTCCCCAATCTCTCCTCTCTCACAATATCTCCCTCTCTCCCTCTCTCTCCTCCTCCTCCCTATCTCCCCTCTCTCCCTCTCCCTCTCCCTCTCCCTCTCTCCCACCCTCTCCCTCTCTTGCACCCTCCAGCCCTCTCCCTCTCTCCCTCCTATCTCCCATTTTCCCCTCCCTCTCCCACTCTCTCACTCTCCCTCCTATCTCCCACTCTCTCCAGCTCTCTCCCTCCTATCTCCTCTCCCACTCTCCCTCTCTCCCACTCTCTCTCTCTCCCTCTTCCTCCCTCCCTCCCACTCTCTCCCACTTTCCCACACTCTTTCCCTCTCTCTCCAAATTTCTTCCTCTCTCCCTCCCACTCTCTCATATTCTCTCCCTCCATATCTCCCACTCTCCCACTCTTCCACACTCTCTCACCCTCTCCCACCCTCACTCCCACTCTCTGATGCAGAGTTAGGAGGCTCAACCTTAATCAACTTGGCAACCTACCTTCAAGAGGCATCTAGAAAGATTAAAATGACCATATAAAGTAATTCAACTAGTCTTCCAAGTTCAACAATCATCAGAAGCACAATTTCCCAATTTCACTCCTAAACCCTAGTTTCAGTGCTAACCTAGTTTAGGCATTTTCACCAATATTTTCCAAAACACCTAACAAACTCAAGGATGATTAAGATACCCTTTTTCAAGTTATACAACATATAGGAAAACCAATATCAACTCTTTTGGACAAATTCAAAGATCCAATACTCCTGCCATGGAAAAGGCTAGTGGATTAGCCCACTTTTACAAAGAAGGTACACTTTAAACTCCACCAAACCTTATGAAACCTTGGGGCAGCAATTAAAATGACCAAAAACTACTAAATCCACCACTAGTTTCCAGAAATCACTCTTCCAACATAGCAAAACCAAAAACCCTTGATTCTAGGCCTTCAAAAGGAGGGTTTATTGTAAATCATACCTCTAGACCTTTCCAAACCCTGCCACCTATTCAAACACTCATAATTATGCCTACGCAAGCTTTAAAATTCATCACATAGGTTATTTCTTCCAGAAAACTCATAAACCATCATTTAGTTCCTCACTTTCACAAGGAAAATCACCCAAATTCAACCTAGGGCAACACCCAAAACCCACAAACACACTTACTCTGACCTCCACAACATTTGGAAACCTATGTTACAACAAATTGGGTCATTCCACTGAGTTACAATTGCTACAGTAGGTGGAATGCCCTAGAAACTCATTTTATTACTCTCAAAACACCAACTTGCACCAAAACAAAGCAGTTTTAGGAAAACAAAGATAACTCACTCCAAAATTAATAGTTTTCAATCAAACCTAAAGCATTTGAAAGTAGACTTAGTGACCTAAAATACCATGTAAGTCTTAAACCAAGATCTAGAGTTGTACAGACTGTACCAGCCAAGCAAAGTTTAGGAAAATAGGAAAAACATGGGATTTCAGACCACCCGATAGTAAAATGAGGATATCTCACTTGATTCTCAATGAAATAACACCATTCCAATGCCAAAAGAAATATTATTCAATTATCTATCCATCCATTATAGGCTTGGAGTGTGGGACAATGTGTACAGGTTGTACAATGCACGTGATCAGCAATTTCTTAATGGAAAACATAAAAAACAACAAATTTCTTATTAGAAACTCATTCCAAACTTCTTCAACAGCCTCCCTTTCGAGATATTACAACAATATATCATGCTACCACCTGAAAACTACCTCTTGGGGCACCTATAAC
The DNA here is from genome assembly GCA_007258455.2 of Sequoia sempervirens. Taxonomy (NCBI): domain Eukaryota; kingdom Viridiplantae; phylum Streptophyta; class Pinopsida; order Cupressales; family Cupressaceae; genus Sequoia; species Sequoia sempervirens. The sequence continues at coordinate 293,853,449 of VDFB02086081.1, forward strand.
TGACCACAAACTAACTTAACCCTTACATATGCTTAATTTTGCATTGTTTGACAATTTGTTAACAACAAACACAAAATAATGCAACCTTTTGCATTTTTGGAACAACTAACATTAAAAACCCCCAATTACATGAATAATAGTCTCAAAGACCTTATTTAACATTAATTTACTCAAATACCCCTACATTCCTGATGCCTTCCTTCAAAGGATGAATTGTTGAAATTGTGTGTACTAGATGCTCCTGCACCATGCACCCTAGCTTGAAAATTCTTCCAAGTCTCTTGGAAGCCTTCACCTACAACAAAGTTGGATCTCCATCCTCTGATACTCCTTGTAGATGCTCTGGTACCACTCTGATGTAGAGTCAGGAGGCTCAACCTTAACCAACTTGGCAACCTGCCTTCAAGAGGCATCTAGAAAGATTAAAATGACCATGTCAAGTAATTCAACCAATCTTCCAAGTTCAACAATCATCAGAAGCACAATTTCCCAATTTCACTCTTAAACCCCAGTTTCAGTGAAAACCTAGTTTAGGCATTTTCACCAATATTTTCCAAAACACCTAACAAACTCAAGGATGATTAAGATACCCTTTTGTAAGTTATACAACATACAGGAAAACCAATATCAACTCTTTTGGACAAATTCAAAGATCCAATACTCCTGCCATGGAAAAGGCTAGTGGATTAGCCCACTTTTACAATGAAGGTACACTTTAAACTCCACCAACCCTTATGAAACCTTGGGGCAGCAATTAAAATTCCCAAAAACTACTAAATCCACCACTAGTTTCTGGAAATCACTCTTCCAACATAGCAAAACCAAAAACCCTTGATTCTAGGCCTTCAAAAGGAGGGTTTATTGTAAATCATACCTCCAGACCTTTCCAGACCCTGCCACCTATTCAAACACTCATAATTATTCATGCACAAACTTTAAAATTCATCACATAGGTTATTTCTTCCAGAAAACTCATCAACCATCATTTAGTTCCTCACTTTCACAAGGAAAATCACCCAAATTCAACCTAGGGCAACACCCAAAACCCACAAACACACTTCCTCCGATCTCCATAGCATTTGGAAACCTATGTTACAAAAAATTGGGTCATTCCACTGAGTTACAATTGCTATAGTAGGTGGAATGCCCTAAAAGCTCATTTTATTACTCTCAAAACACCAACTTACACCAAAACAAAGCAGTTTCAGGAAAATAGAGATAACTCACTCCAAAATTAATAGTTTTCAATCAAACCTAAAGAATTTGAAAGTAGACTCGGTGCCCTAAAATACCATGTAAGTCTTCAACCAAGATCTGGAGTTGTACGGACTATACTAGCCAAGCAAAGTTCAGGAAAATAGGAAAAACATGGGATTTCAAACCACTCGGTAGTAAAATGAGGATATCTCACTCGATTCTCAATGAAATAACACCATTACAATGAAAAAAGAAATCTTATTCAATTATCTATCCATCCATTATAGGCTTGGAGTGTGGGATGATGTGTACTAGTCGTACAATGCATGTGATCAGCAATTTCTTAATGGAAAACACAAAAAACAGCAAATTTCTTATTAGAAACTCATTCCAAACTTCTTCAACAGCCTCCCCTTCGAGATATTACAACAATATATCATGCTACCACCTAAAAAATACCTCTTGGGGCACCTATAACTGACCACAAACTAACTTAACCCTTACATATGCTTAATTTTAAATTTGTTTGACAATTTGTTAACAACAAACACAAAATAATGCAACCTTTTGCATTTTTGGAACAACTAACCTTAAAAACCCCCCAATTACATGAATAATAGTCTCAAAGACCTTATTTAACATTAATTTACTAAAATACCCCTACATTCCTAATGCCTTCCTTCAAAGGATGAATTGTTGAAATTGTGTGTACTGGATGCTCCTGCACCATGCACCCTGGCTTGAAAATTCTTCCAAGTCTCTTGGAAGCCTTCACCTACAACAAAGTTGGATCTCCATCCTCTGATACTCCTTGTAGATGCTCTGATACCACTCTGATGCAGAGTTAAGAGGCTCAACCTTAATCAGCTTGGCAACCTGCCTTCAAGAGGCATCTAGAAAGATTAAAATGACCATATAAAGTAATTCAACCAGTCTTCCAAGTTCAACAATCATTAGAAGCACAATTTCCCAATTTCACTCCTAAACCCCAGTTTCAGTGCAAACCTAGTTTAGGCATTTTCACCAATATTTTCCAAAACACCTAACAAACTCTAGATCTTGATTGAAAACTATTAATTTTAAAGTGAGTTATCTCTGTTTTCCTGAAACTGCTCTATTTTGGTGCAAGTTGGTGTTTCGAGAGTAATAAAATGAGTTTTTAGGGCATTCCACCTACTGTAGCAATTGTAACTCGATGGAATGACCCAATTTGTTGTAACATAGGTTTCCAAATGTTGTGGAGGTCGGAGGAAGTGTGTTTGTGGGTTTTGGGTGTTGCCCTAGGTTGAATTTGGGTGATTTTCCTTGTGAAAGTGAGGAACTAAATCAAATAACTAGCACAACTTCCATAGGGTCAGCTCTATGGCTTTCCAATTCACAACTGAGCAACTGAAAGACCAATTCCTCAAAGAAAACTGTAAGAACACCCACTGATCATCCATATAGCATCCATATTCCATCAAAAAGACATTTCCAAGTTTACAAGTAAGATTCATTATCAAAACATAGAAAAAACATTAAGTCACCGTATCCAAGGGCTAGTAGAATTAGCCCAAATTTACAAAAAAAGTACACTTTAAACTCCACCAAACCTTATGAAACCTTGGGGCAGCAATTAAAATGCCCAAAAACTACTAAATCCACCACTAGTTTCCAAAAATCACTCTTCCAACATAGCAAAACCAAAAACCCTTGATTATAGGCCTTCAAAAGGAGGGTTTATTGTAAATCATACCTCCAGACCTTTCCAGACCCTGCCACCTATTCAAACACTCATAATTATGCCTGAAAAAGCTTTCAAATTCATCACATAGGTTATTTCTTCCAGAAAAATCATAAACCATCATTTAGTTCCTCACTTTCATAAGGAAAATCACTCAAATTCAACCTAGGGCAACACCCAAAACCCACAAACACACTTTCTCCGACCTCCACAGCATTTGGAAACCTATGTTACAGAAAATTGGGTCATTCCACCGAGTTACAATTGCTACAGTAGGTGGAATGCCCTAAAAACTCATTTTATTACTCTCAAAACACCAACTTGCACCAAAATAGAGCAGTTTTAGGAAAACAGAGATAACTCACTCCAAAATTAATAGTTTTCAATCAAACCTAAAGCATTTGAAATTAGATTCAGTTCCCTAAAATACCATGTAAGTCTTAAACCAATATCTAGAGTTGTACGGACTGTACCAGCCAAGCAAAGTTCGGGAAAATAGGAAAAACATGGGATTTCAGACCACCCAGTAGTAAAATGAGGATATCTCACTCCATTCTCAATGAAATAACACCATTCCAATGCCAAAAAAAATCTTATTCAATTATCTATCCATCCATTATAGTCTTGGAGTGTGGGAAAATGTTTACAGGTCGTACAATGCACGTGATCAGCAATTTCTTAATGGAAAACACAAAAAAAAGCAAATTTCTTATTAGAAACTCATTCCAAACTTCTTCAACAGCCTCCCCTTCGAGATATTACAACAATATATCATTATACCACCTGAAAAATAATTCTTTGGGTGCCTATAACTGACCACAAACTAACTTAACCCTTACATATGCTTAATTTTGCATTGTTTGACAATTTGTTAACAACAAACACAAAATAATGCAACCTTTTGCATTTTTGGAACAACTAACCTTAAAAACCCCCCAATTACATGAATAATAGTCTCAAAGACCTTATTTAACATTAATTTACTCAAATACCCCTACATTCCTGATGCCTTCCTTCAAAGGATGAATTGTTGAAATTGTGTGTACTGCGTGCTCTTGCACCACTCTCCCACTATCTCCCACTCTCTACCACCCTCTCCCACTCTCTCCCATTATCTCCCTCCCT
>VDFB02086081.1:293863669-293913133 GCA_007258455.2 Sequoia sempervirens
TATAATTTTAAAATATTTTAGGAATTATGCTTTACAATATCACAAATCTTTTAATAATTTATTTATTTTTTATTGAAATGCATTCTTCAAGTTTCGTAAGTATTTACAAATCTAGAATAAATCTTCGTGCATCGTTCTTAGTAAAAATAATAATTAAATATTCTTTGTGGGTCAATTTTAAGGGAAAGATTCAATTATACAAGAGAGGGAACTAACTATAATACTTGGAGTGTCAAATCCATGTCCCAAAAATTTGAATCAAAATTTGTTTTTTTGTAAGCTCTTGTTCTTTATCTTTCTAAATATTATTAAATATGGATATCATAAAATAGTAAGTGCTTCCCTTACTAAAATTGATATTTGAATGAATAGTATGTAAGTTTAGATGGTTATCTAACCCTCCATAAGATGAAATTATGATATTCTTTTCTATTTTCTAGTTATTGAGGTTCTATGTGTATTGTATAGTAATTGATGACTTTTGTATACTAAGTGTCAATGTGTGAGCCTTAGAAGGATCTTAGTCCTTGTATTACAACTACATGTGAGGATTTTTCTTGTGAAACCTATAGGGTCATGTTGCCTATATACTAATATAGCTATGGTTTATATTAATATTTATACATATTGCATTATATGAGGTTATAATTATTGGGAAAATAATCTTGATGTAGATAAAAAATAATGTAGGATACCAATAATCTAGGTCAAAATACTTAAAATATGCACATGTCAAGTCCTACACTAGCTAAAACCTAAAGTATGGCTTGCAATAAAAGAGACAAACATCTACTTTCTTATAACTATTTGAAGTATCTCTAAGCATATTCTATAATACTCGTATATCATCATTCATAATTGTATGCAATCTAACAATTCCTCATGTGCACCTACACTACTATATATATTCCAATAACTACTCATAGAAGGATGTGGTAGTATTCCAAGAATTTAATGGTTTCTACCATAGTACCAAAAGGCTACAAAACACCTCCATGCAACAATAAAATGTCTAACTCTCACCATATTCTTACCACATAGTTTTCTGGCATTTTGTACCAACCTATGATCAAACACTTTATATAATCCTAAATGATCCATGTTATTCTATCACCCAAGTGTCCTTTACAAGTGATTAGTACACCAAAGTTCCAATATTCTCCCATTTGAATTTTACCACAAGATATAATTTTATGTTATAAATTAAAAATATTACTCATGGATGGGAAAGGGATGGACCCATTGCATCTCTACATCACAAAAAAATAGCATTTCTTACAATTTTATCAAAAAAATGATTACTTGAGTGCCAATTTTCTCCATATGAACCATCTTTTCCTAAACCAACTTCCTAATAAAATCACATTATAAATTTACATGTTTAATACAAGCATGAAAAACACGATTTCTAGCTAGACAAATTGGACTCTTACAATTAGAATTTGACATTGTGTGGATCTTAAAACCAATACTATTACAAATAATTTGTAACCACACCACCTTTTTAGAGGCATGCATTATAACCATATACTTACTTCTATAGTGGATAGAGTAGTTTTTAACAACTTACTCATCCAGCTCATTATTCCTCCAAATATAGTGAACACGTAGCTACTAATTGACCTTCAACTATCTATATATCAAGTTGTGAACCCCAATCCTAGACCTGCACAAACACAATGTTAGCCACATATGCAAGTTACAACTAAGATTCCCCATGAAAGTCATCTACAATGCTCAAAATAGGAAATGAAATGAAGAAAAAAACACAAAAATCTTATTAAATCCTATTAGAGCATGCAAACTCTCAATCCCATGGGGGAATTGGTGCCAAATTGATGTGGAAATTGATCCTTTCCCAATCCCTTCACAAGCTTGATGAAGATTGATCCACTTGATGAAGAACAATGAGCTCCTTGATGAAATCTGCAATAACCTAACTATGATGACAGAAAATGCAATGAAAATGGATAATTTTGCTCTAAATATGAAGATAGTAACTTTTGTCTAAGTTGTGGATCCAAAATACAAAGGAAAGCCTCTTATTTATAGATGTGAATGTTGAAGAATGAGGCAAAATGGATGAATGTGGGATCATTCAACATCCAATGGCCAAATACCACTTGTCAAGATGTGAATGGAGGAAGGTTGAGCACATTTTGATGAATGTGCCAATAATGATATTAGGTGGAATTTCAAATTTGTGAAATGACATGTTGGAGGGAGAAGGGAATGAATTAAATGCCACTTGGCTCAATGCACAAGGACATGTAAGAGATATTGAATGCCTTTATGGAAGGAAAAATCCACTTGGAGGGATTTTCAAACTTGGAGGAATATTCCCTAAAGATACCATGTTGAGAGAAATTAGAGGATTTAATAAATCAATTAAATGATTTTCTTGTGCAAGTTGTGAAATCTAAAGGATTCAGGTGATTAAGACTTAAATTAATCAATATTTGATTAATTTAAAAGGATATTAATTGATTTGACCATTTTGACTTAGACTTGAGGATTAATTTAAATCAAAATGAGAGGAAGATGACTTAGACTTAATTAAATAAATATTTTGATTTATTTAATTAAAAGGAGATGATGTTAGATTAAATTAAAGATTGATTTAATTTAATAGAATGACCTTAGGGATTTAATTAAATGGAGATTAGAAGATTAATTAAATAATATTGATTTACTTAATTAAAAGGAGATGACAACTTAATTAGATAAATTTGATTTATTTAATCAAGGGATGAAAGGTGATGGATTTAATAAAATAAGGGCTATCTGATTAAATGACTATCAAAGAGGATGATTCAGGATGAAATGATGTTAGTAAGAAGGATCAAGTGTGTCGGTATATTTTCCATGTCTACACAAGCCTAATTAGAATAAAAAACTAAATGTTCAACACCTTGCCAACATCATTTAGTAGCATGATAAATTAAGCAATAATCTAGAGTTCCTTTCAATTACTTCTAAAATATTTTCATCTACATCTACTATTCCTTTTCTAGACTTGACATGAACCTACTTTGTATTCCCATTTCTTGGGACATGTCTAGCCTTGTACAAACCAAATGTTGCATATATAATAATTTTTAATACACCAACATATGGAACATTGTACATGTCCTCAAAATCCTCTACATACTTATGATATTATTCCAAACTGAATTTTGTACCAACCATTAAACATATACAATTTTATTAGCATGCAATATATATCTCCATTAAATAGTTTCAAGATATTTATTTTAGTTTAACCATAAATTTCTATTAGCCTTTTCTCAATAATTTGTGTTCCATCTAAGAATCTTACATAGCACATAAGTCCTTCATTTAGAACTTCCTAACTACTTAAACCTTTAGCTTCTTAATGTATAATTTTTTCTAATGATAACCATATAAAATAATAATTAAAAGATAAAATTATTCTAGGAAAGGGGTCTTAACCTTGATCCTCATGTTAAATTACTAAAAGTGTGATTTTTGAGTTGTAAAATAAAAAATCTCAATTTCTATGCTCCATAGTTGATTTTTATGACAATAAACATTTGGAGTTGTTTGGCATCATCTTAGGAGTCCTATTTGTGTATGTCTCTTTAAAATTTATAATTTTAAAAAAATCAGCCCAATTGTCCTCTCAAATCAAAAGTTATGGCCTCTAGAAGTTGGGATTTGTATAGAAGAAATATAAAAACATGTTGGACACATAAAAGAGTTGTAAGGGAAAGTTACACTTATCGACCAGCCCATAGTACATGTTATGGCACATCATAACACTCTTTTAGATTGAGATAGTGGAACAAAAAATAAAACACCCAATTTGGTGAGTGGGTTATAACACATTTGTGATAGGTTTATAGAATATGTTATTTTTAGCTTGTGGACTCAACTTGAGATTTGGTTGTTTGGTTTTTAACCTAAATTTTTGAGTGCCAATTTTTGGGTGGTTTGAGATCATATTTTTCTAATTAATATTTCATTGTTTTGTTTATTGTATCTCATATATATATTAGGTTTTGGAGATGGAGGATTTGTGAGAGTTTTCTAGACATTGATAAGTAGCCAAAATTGATCTAAATATTGTTGGATGTGGTAGAGTCCTAAATAAAATTCCTAATGGATGAGTGAAGGGGAAAAATAGTGTACTACATATCCCTTGTTTTTCATATAACCTACTTTTTATAAGTAAAATTAATGATGTAGGTGTGAAAGTTGTTTTATTAAGTGAAGGGTATAAGATGGTCATAGCAGATATGGCTCTTTATAACAGTATTTATACCAACACGGTATTTAATATAGATGCATAGTACTGACTACAATAGTCCCTCAATTCTTCTAATTAAGAGATCTACATAATATTTACCTTCACCATTAGAATAATAAACAAATAGTTGTGTTTGTTGGTTCCCAAATCTACATATCATTGAACCCTAAAGGTGTGTCATATCTTATGCTTAGATTCAATGATGGATTCAACCAAAGAATGAGAGATTGATCTTATACTTTTCTCTCATACACTAAACATGTATATCTCATGAAGTTGTATTACAGTGCCTCGTAGATAAAAAAATTCATACAAATGGACAGGGTTTCAAATGCTTCCAACAATGAATGGCACTATCCTCAATGTTGTCTTTGAAACCCTAGTATGAACTATGAGTACAATTAAGAATAAATATTATAAAAAATAACTTTTGATTTTAAATTTAAAAAGTGTTTCTAAGATTGAGGGAAAACCATTCAAGATGGACTGGTGCCTATTCAGGGTTACAAATTCAACAACTTGCATATACCTTTCAATACATTCTAAAAATAATTTTATGATCACTTAATCATTAATACCTTATATTAATGTGATCAACTAATGGCTAACGGTATAACTCTATTTAACAATTCATTCTACAACAAAAATATTATCATTATTTTCAGTGAAAAAATTTACATTTCTCTTTGAACAAAAGTAACCATAAAATTATTCTAGATATAGAAAATTCACATGGAAATATTTACAATCCTTTATTGTATTACTAAAAGAAACACCTCATTCTAGACTTGATACAATGTACACTAAGAGCATGCAAAGCATGTATTCATATATGTTACAATCAAAATATACATACATTTACAAGAATAATTGTAAGAAAATGCCTCTATTTCACTATATAGACCATAAAACTAATAGCCTACCCTTATAAATTTTATAGAATCCCAAAACCCTTATAAATGAAAGAGAGATTACATTTTAATGAAGAGGGAAAAATATATATATTTCACTCACCTAACACTTGGCAGATTCAAAACCTTTTGATTTTCAATTGAAAATGGCCTTTGGAGTATGCTCTAGCATCATTACTTTATTATCCTTCTTCCACTTTATCTTCATTGTATAACTAAAATTTGATTCATCCCAAGTTGCTTGCATTCCCCTACATAATTTTTACCTACCTGTAAAATTCCACTTACTTCCTCTATTTTCACTTGCAAGTGAAAAATATTACTCCTGGGTTAAAACCCACTTACCCATCTTCCTTTATACTCTATAGGTGAAATTTTTTACCCATATGTAGTTAACCTCTTTCATTGGCAATAACAAAATGCCTTTAACCTATCATTTTAACCTTCTAAACTCCCCAAGACTTCTTCCATAACTAGAAATTTTATTTCATAAAAATGTATTCTCCTCTACCACATAACATTATGAATCATACCAGATAATGTAATTCCATTGTGTAAGAAAATTTGTGTTTGAAAACATGAATTCTCACTATTTAGGAATTTGAAGTGAAGGAATTTTTGATAGATTTTAAATATTTGGTGCATATATAGAGAATTTTGATGTGCAAAAGCATATATCTAACCACATTGTGACTATTGGAGATCATTCCATGGTATTTAAAATATTGCTAGGGGCATAGGAAACTGTATTAAAGAGAATTTTTCTGATTAGATTGAAAATAGCATAAAACCATTAAATCCCTAATAACAATGGAGAACAATGAAAGCAAGAAACATGAGAGTATGAAACAAATTCACCTAGTCTTCAAGCCTCCATTGATTCACCTCCATTGGTCTTCTCCATCTTGCTAAAAATGATATAATTGCCCTCAAATTTGAAGTGCAACTATAACCTATGACAAAGCCAAGCAAAATATTGAAGAAATGTGTAAGCTCAAGCACTCAAAAAGCTCTCAAGCATACTGAAAATAACTTGTGTGTAAAATGACTTGAGAGAGGGCCTTTTAAAGAGTTCCAAATGGTGAATGGACGGGAAGGATTAAAAGTTGGTGAAGCCCTAAGATCAACGGCTAGGATTCAATGTGATAAGGATGATTAGGGTTAGGGAAACATTAGGTCAAAGTTAGGGCAAGCCTTTAAATGAAGGGTTGGGATTTAATTGGAGATAATCAAATCAATGGTGGAGAATAATAGGTAGTTGGAATAATAGAAATTATTTAATTTATGGAGAATGTTGACTTATGAATTAAATAATAGTTTAATTCATAAATGAGAATGAGACAAAAGACTTGATATTTATAATTATTTTAATTATTTATTTTGGTGGGATGGAAAGTGGGCTAAATAAATAAATTTATTTGATTGAAGGATAAATGGTTAAATGGAGAATTATTAGAAGGCATAAGGACTAATTAGTGACGTATCTAAATAAATAAATGCAATTTATTTATTTAAATAATCATGGAGGAATAATTATGACATTAGGACATGATTAAGTAATTGAATTATGTGAGTAAGAAGCATGGTCATCATATGAAATATGGTTTGCAAGTCAAGACCATTTTTATGTGTCTACATTTTGCCCCTCTTTGACATGATGCAGTTTATCGCATTGTGTCAAAGAACAAGTAAAAAAAATATGCCCCAGTTTGAAAGTGAGGAGAGGAAGGATGATGAGGAGGTAGTGGTATGCTCCCTCGAGAGGACAGGCAGGTTGAAAGAACGTGAGTGTGCTCTCAAAATGGATGAGAGGAGTAGAGGATGAAGGAATAGAATAAATGTTAGCGTGGAAATCAAGGATGTGATGATGAAAAAGGAATACTTCAATATTTTGCCAAATAACATCATAGGCATTGTGTAATCATCATTGGGTAGTAAAATGTGACAAATGGAAAACAAACACCATGATATGACATAGACCAAGGAGTGCAAGGTCGTCCACTTGTAAAAATAGACAGCCACAAACAAGGAATGTCCTAACTCATACTAAAGGCCAAGTTGCCCCAGTCTTTTTGTCAAGACACACCAAAGACAACAATCAAGGAAAATTAGGTCATGAGACATCATTGCACCTCTAAATCCTTCATGGGACATCCTTGAGGTAGCTAGTAACATGACCAAGAGTCAAAACAAAAAAATATAAAACAAAATAGACCAGAAAAATCAACAGCCATTCAATATATTTGCCAAGATTTGTGTGTCGAAGGTTGATTGTATGACAGTTTGACAGTTTGACAAGTTGAAGAGTTTGACAGTATTGACGTTTTGGCGATGCCTGTCATTAGGAAAGACACATCCTGAAAAGGCCAATGACTATGTGATGAAGCCTGTCGTCAGGAAGGACACATCCTGAAAAGGTTGACTATGTGACGAAGCCTGTCGTCAGGAAGGACACATCCTGAAAAGGCCAATGACTATGTGATGAAGCCTATCATCAGGAAGGACACATCCTGAAAAGGCCAATGACTATGTGACAAAGCCTGTCGTCAGGAAGGACACATCCTGAAAAGGCTAATGAAATTTTGACGGGGTCCAATTCCAAGAAGGACACATCTTGAAGGGGACCATAAAGTGACTAGGTTGACATTGTGTTGACAATTTGACAAATGTTTGGCTTGATGACTGACTGGGCTATGTTGTCTATTGGTTCACGATTTGAATGTTGACTTTCAAATGACTATCTTGGTTTTGAGTGTGACTATGTCTGACTTATTTGACTGACATGACGAACCCTAAAGGACTGACCTAGGTGGCCTCGGGGGCTCATCGATAGATGGCCTTGCCTACGTAGCAAAATGCGCAGAGACCATGTAGTTTGACTAGGATGGACGAACAAATTGAAGATGAATTGACATGTTTTGACTTGACCTGAAAAACCCTAAGGGACTGAACCTAGGGGGCCTCGGGGGCTCATTGACTGATGGCCTTGCCCATGTAGCAAATGTGCAGAGACCATGTAGTTTGACTGGGACAGACAAACAAATTGAAGATGAATTGACATGTTTTGACTTGACCTAACAAACCCTAAGGGACTGAACCTAGGGGGCCTCGGGGGCTCATCGATAGATGGCCTTGCCTACGTAGCAAATGCGCAGAGACCATGTAGTTTGACTATTGACAAAGAATAACACGACTGACATGACTAACTTTGACTCTGTTTTTGGGATTTGTGATGTTATTTGGATGTTTTTGTGCTTTCTTCAAGACATTTTTCAATTTTTAGGTCTTTTTTCAGGAATTTTTAATTTTTAGGTCTTTTTTTAGGACATTTTTCAATTTTTAGTTCTTTTTTCAGGACATTTTATAATTTTTAGGATTTTTTCAGGACTTTTTATGATTTTTAGGATTTTTTCAGGACTTTTTATGATTTTTAGGATTTGTTCAGGACTTTTTCGATTGTCAAGACCATGTGCGATACCCACTGCAGTCTCATGATAAAATATTGCTCCTAGTCAAGTTGATGGAAAGGACATGACCAGTATGGACGATAGGCGATGCACAAGACTTCGATGTCAATCACTGTCGGCCATGGAAAGAAATGTCGTGATGTCAGGGTGAAACGTTGTGATGAATGTCAGAAAAATGGATGTTTATTATGGACGAAGGTAGATAGAGTGATAGTAGATGTCAAAGCAATGACCGACTACACATGGCGCCTGTCTGCCAGGCTTTCACCATGGTACTTATCCAAAGCACCTGTTTACCAGGTTTTCACTATTGGATGAATTATTTCTCTTTATTTTTGTCAATTTTGTCAATTTTTATTTTTTATTTTTTATTTTTGTAATGTTTTGGTTATCGGCCAGACTTTCTGATGCTATGTATAGAACTTGCGTAAATGCAGACTGTTGATTGGCTATGTTAATTGTTCACCATCTGGAGTAGCCAACTGATATGCGCCAGAACCAAATGACGCAGTGATGATGTACGGACCCAGCCAATTGGGCTCAAACTTGCCTGGTTTTTCTCTGTCGGACTGATTCTTAGGATTCTGCATGAGAACCAAGTCACCAATGTCAAATTTTTGAGTCAGCACTCTTTTGTTGTAGCTTCTACAAAGATGATTTTGATATGCCTGTAAGTGGTTCAAGGCATTATGTCTACATTCATCTAGCATTTCTAATTCATGCAGTCGTGACTGTCGATATTCTTCATCAGTGATTAGACCTTTCATAGAGACTCATAGGAATGGAATTTTGACCTCTATGGGCAAGATTGCTTCGGCTCCAAAGATGAGGGAAAATGGAGTGGCTCCAGTGGGAGTACGGATGCTAGTGCGATATGCCCACAAAGCAGGATTGAGTTGTATGTGCCAGTCACGACTAGCATCATTGATGGTCTTCTTAAGAAGTTTGATGATTGTTTTATTAGACACCTCAGCTTGACTATTTCCTTGTGGGTAGTAAGGTGTGGAGAAGTGGTGTTGGATATGGAAGCGTTCACAAAGTTCACGAACATCCTGATTTTTGAAGGGACGACCGTTATCTGTGATTATGGATTGTGGAATACCATATCGACAGATGATATAGTTGAGGATAAACTTGGAAATTTGTTTTCCGGTAATATAAGTGAGCGGGATGGCTTCAATCCACTTAGTAAAGTACTCAATGGCGGTAATGATGAATTTGTGTCCATTGGATGAGGTAGGATGGATCTTGCCCACAAGGTCAAGTCCCCATTGTGTGAAGGGCCAAGGAGATGTAATTGGTTGAAGTTCCTGTGCTGGTGCATGAATCAAGTCACTGTGTATCTGACATTGGTGACACATTCTGACAAATTCAAGTGCATCTTTCTCAATGGTTGGCCAGTAATACCCAAGTCTCATTATCTTTTTGGCTAAAGTAGTACCACTTGAATGGGATCCACATATACCCTCATGTACCTCTCGCAAGGTCATTTGTGCTTCATCAGTGTCAATACATCGAAGAAGGGAGTTATCAAAGCTACGACGGTAAAGGGTATCACTAAGGATGGCGTATTTGGCGGCTTTTCAGATAAAGGACTTTTGTTGGTTATTGGATAGGTTGGGGGGAAGGGTTTGGGACTTGAGGTAGTCATAAATGTCTCGATACCATGGAGAATTGGGACCAACAAGCTCGCAAACCATTTCTGATTTTGGTATGTCATATGCAGGAACCAAAAGCTGTTCTACCAAGAATTCAAATTGAGGCACATTACTAGGAATATCTAGAAGAGAGCCAATTGTGGCCATTGCGTCTGCTGCCTTATTTTGTGTTCTTGGAACTTGCTCAAAAGTCACCATGTGGAAATATGTTTGAAAGCTATCAACCATTCATTTGTAAGGAATTAATTTCTCGTCCTTAGTGTCATAGTCATCATTGACTTGGTTAATGACTAATTGAGAATCGCCATAGACATGAAGTGTTCTAATTTTCCATTTGATGGCCATTCTGAGTCCTGTGACAAGTGTCTCATATTCTGCCACATTATTTGTACATGGAAAAGCAATGCAGAAGGATTTAGGAATGGAGTCTCCTTGAGGGGTGATAAATAGTATTCCTGCCCCCGAGCCATGATTAGTATGAGATCCATCAAAATATAGCCTCCAAGGTGACTTAGGTTCTGTATGAAATATTGAATCATTTGGAAAGTCTGCTACTAGTGGATGATCACCCTGTATAGGTGCATCTGCCAGTTGGTCTCCTATCACTTGTCCCTTTATCGCCTTTCTTTCAACATATTGAATATCATACTCACTCAAGATCATTACCCATTTGGCCAAGCGACTTGTCAATGTTGCACGACTTAGGAGATATTTCAAGGGATCAATCTTTGCCACTAAGTGTGTCTGGTGATTCAGCATGTAGTATCTTAATTTCTGAGCCGCAAAGACAACTACTAGGCAAGCACGTTCGATGGCTGTGTAATTTAGCTCATATCCAACAAGTGTCCTACTGATGTAGTATATGGCCCTTTCCTTTTCTTCATGGTCATTTTGTGCCAGTAATGCCCCCAGTGTTGAAGTTGTTGTAGAAATGTATAGAATCAAAGGTTTCCCTTCAACTGGTGGCATTAAAATAGGTGGTGATAGTAGATATTCTTTTATTTGTTGGAAGGCCTCCTGACATTTATCTGTCCACACAAAAGGGATACTTTTGCTTAAAAGATACTGAAATGGGTGACACTTGTCTACCAATTGTGCTTTGAAGCGTCGAATGGATTGTAACCTACCTTGCAATGTCCTGAGTTCACTTACCCCTTTTGGAGGAGGCATGTCTAATATGGCTTTCACCTTGGCAGGATCGACCTCAATGCCTCTACGAGAAACAATGTATCCCAAAAGTTTGCCTGATGTCACACCAAAGACACATTTCTTTGGATTCAAGCGGACCTTGTATTCTTATAGTCTCTTTAAAATTTTGTCTAACACCTTCAAGTGGTCTTTTCGTGTCAAAGATTTTTCCAAAAGGTCATCTACATAATCTTCCATTATCTTGTGCATCATATCATGAAATATGGTTGTCATGGCTCTCTGATACGTGGCACCAGCATTCTTAAGACCAAAAGGAATAACATTCCAATAGTATGTGCCCCAAGGACATATGAAGGTTGTTTTGTGTTGATCTTCAGGGGCAATACAAATCTGGTTATAACCAGAAAAACTGTCCATAAGGGACAACATTTCATATCCCGCCATAAGGTCCACTATGATATCGATGTTTGGCAAGGGAAAGTCATCCTTTGGGAAAGCTTTATTCAGGTCCCAAAAATTTGTGCAGATGCGGATTTGACCGTTTGGCTTTGTGATTGGTACACGATTTGATATCCATTCGGCATAGTCTATGGACCGTATGAACCCCATGTCTAATAATTTCTTAAGTTCTATTTTGACTAACAAGGCGATCTATGGGTGCATCTTTCACAGCTTCTGTTTCACTGGCTTGGCCTCTGGAAATAATGGCAAATGGTGCAAGAAAAGTTCTGGATCCAACCCAGGCATATCAGCATAAGACCATGCAAAGTTGACCTTACACTCTGAAAAGAATTTGTGGAACTCAGGTTTCTCTTCCTCTGTCAAAGATGTTGCAAAGAGGACCATCTTAGGATCTTCTATTGTAGATATGTTTACTTCTATAGTGTCCTCTATGAGCATGACCGATTTTTCTTGAGTTACGGGGAGAAAGTCCAATTCTCCATCCTTAGGCGCGTCCTTT
Source organism: Sequoia sempervirens (assembly GCA_007258455.2). Lineage (NCBI taxonomy): Eukaryota > Viridiplantae > Streptophyta > Pinopsida > Cupressales > Cupressaceae > Sequoia > Sequoia sempervirens. Next base: position 293,876,086 of record VDFB02086081.1, read on the forward strand.
ATTTTTATTGCTTTACCATCAGAAGGTGCCTTAAGGTTTTCACCTAAAGACATGTCATTTTTTACCTTATTTTTATTTTTCATTTTTTGACTAGAGGATGGAGCAGTCTCCCCAAAGTAAGCGGCACAATCTAGGTCAATGGAAAATCCAGCCTTGTGGTCTCCACTTGGTATATTTTCACGCAGTCCCATGAATTCTGCAATGGCCTCATCATTTTGAAATATGTCCATAATTGGCGGGCCTTGTTGATCCCAATTGATTAGTTGTGGGTAGACTAAGGAAATATCATCATCAGTATTGGTGAACGGTGGGTAGGACGCGGAAAGCATGCCGACAGATTCAGAGAGGTTAAAGATAAAATTGTCATCATCAGGCTCTATATCCGATTCTATCCAGTACTCTGCCTCGCTTGATTCACACTCATCAGCAAAGTAAGGAACAAAGGGAGTGGAGTTTGGGTCAGTAGTGTCATGTGGCAATTCAAATGAATCTGAATGATGGTCATTAGGTTCAGTAGGGTAGACGAGTATGTTGGGATTATGGTCAATAAGAGTAGAAGAGGATCTAGACTGGGTGTTGTTTGGTGTCATGTCAATTTTGAACATTTTCCAGAATCTCTCTTCAAATGTAGGCTCTCCAGGTTCAAGGAACAATTCATCAAGGCAACAGTCACTTAGGGATCGTTGGGAGCCAAATTCCCATTCGTGGGAGTCAGTTTCAGAAAGAGGATCTTCAATTGTCTCGACACAGTCTGAAGCATTTACTCTCTCGCTAGAAAGTGCATTGGTACTATGATCACCAGATTCTCCTGGTCCTAACCCTAACCCAAGATGTTTAGGTCTTCCTTTAGGTGCTAGAGTTTCTTTCCTTCCTGTCTTGTGCTTGCCGAGGCCACTAATTCCATCGTAGCCTTGTTCCTTTATCATGTCATATCCTTTACCATACATTTTTACTAGCAAGGGAGTTGGATCCTCTGGTTCTCTATAAATCCAAGATAGCACGTTGTCAATGTCCTCTTGACTCATTTCACCCCACTTTATGAATACTGTTTTTGGAGGGACTCTAAAAATTTATTTTGACTCTAACATGAAGCAAGGCTTGCCATAGACTTGGGGAGACTTGGGCATCCTTGTTATGCAATAGGCCATATTCAGCTTATACTCTCCACACCCTTGGTCCTAGATCTTAATACTTGCGTCGATGCTTGGGGTGATGGATGAAGTGGTAGATGTCATGGAGGTGGTCATGGTTTCTGAAGAAGCAGAAGTGGATGTTGTGGTAGTGGATGTGGATGTGGGAGGCTTCGCAAGTGTTGATGGGTCAATGAATTTAGAGGATGAAGATGTCAAAGCTTCACTGTTGATAGGCACTTGGCGCTCTGAGATACCTCTCAAATTGGTACAATATTGAAATGGGTCAGGGTCTCCATATATGGTAATCTCAGTGCCTTCAAAGGGAAACTTCAAACACTGGTGATACATGGAAGGGACAACTTTCAAGGCGTGAATCCAAGGTCGACCAAGTAAAATATTGTATGGAAGTTCTAGATCTAGGACTTGACAAGTGGTGTCCACAATGACTGGTCCAATATGAATTGGAAGTGTAATTACGCCCCGAGAGGAACGTTCTTCATCATCATATGCCTTGATAACAATGCTCTTTGTAGTGTCTACACAAGCATCAGAAAAGCCTAGGGCCTTAACCAATTTTAAGGAGCATATGTTCAGTCCTGCTCCACCATCTACTAACACTCGTCTGACCTTATGCTTATGGATAAAAACTTCAATGTGAAGGGCATCATTATGATTGGATTTGGACAAGGAGTAGTCTTGGTCTGAAAATTCTATGTGGTGGGGAGCGGCAAGATATCCCACCATGGCCTCAAATTGATTGACATCAATGTCTTGGGGAATAGAAGACTCTTGTAATGTTTTGTCGAGTATAGCCTTATGAGCTGGGGAAATACGTAGCAACTCAAGTATAGAAATTTGTGCAGGTGTCTTCCCAAGTTGGTCAATGAGGTTAAAATTTCCTTTAGGTTGGGATTGTTTGGGTAATGGATTGGACTACGATTGTTGGGTGGATGGGCCAGCAATTGTTATCTTTGGTTGTCTGGGAGGAGGGCCAGCTATGGTGACTTTTCCCCCACGGGTAGTGACATTGCATTTAGGGGCATTTCTGACAGTAACTGTGTTGACATGTTCAATAGTTGTTCTAATATGATTTATGATAGGTCCCCCAGAATAGTCATATGCAATACGGGCATGGTTGGCTCGATTATTGTTATTGGATTTTGACGTGGAAGGGTTACTAGAACCATGGTCCTGTAGTGGGTTCTTGTGTATGGTATGGTCTGAATTAGATGCAAATTGTGGTCCACCTATCTCAATGGTACGATTCTCGATAAGGTCTTGTACCAAATTTTTCAGTTGTCGACAGGAGGAGGTTTTATGTCCTTTTGCCCGATGATAATCACAAAATGCATTGTCGTCCCACCAAAATGGTTTAAACTGCCCTGGGTCATATGGTTTTGGGTCCTCAAGTGTTATGACACCATTTTGAAGGAGTTTCTTGAGGACTTCTTCAATGGGCTCACCCAAGGGGGTGTATGTGCGACTCCTGGGGAACTGTTTGGGTTGTCGGGGCTGCCTTTGATTTTGGTTATTTTGATTACCTTGGTTATTTTGATTTGGCTATACAACATTGGTAGCATGGGTTTGTGTGGTCATCTGTGTATTTTGCGGTTGAGCCCCTTTAAGGGTAAGCACAGGACCCATTGCATTGATAGCCTTAGCATCTACAATGCCATCATTGGTGACATGTTTATTCTTAACCCAGTATTTGTTCTTGTCAGTGGGAGGACTTGCATTTATGTTTTTAGGACTGTATTTTAATCTTCCCTCAGCAATAAGTGCTTTCTCAAGTTGGACACCTCGTTCGACTAGGTTTGCAAAGGTTGTACAACAATGAACTCGCAAGCCATTTTTCAATGGGCCTAGGAGTGTTTGTACAAACATGTCAACCTTCTCTTTTTCAGGTATGTCTATGTGGCAACGACTTGCGAGGCCTCTCCATCGTTGGAAAAATGGGATAAACATTTCACCAGTGTCTTCTTGTGTAAGTGTGCATAAGCTAGTGATGGAGGTGTCTGTGTCAATGTTATAGGCATAATTTTCCACAAATTTTTCTACAAGTTCATTCCATGTTTTTATCCCCTTCAAAGTGGAGAACCATTCGAGTGTGGGTCCTGTTAGACTCTTGGAGAAGAGTCTCATCAAGTAAGTGTGTTCATATGCAATGTCCATACAGTTGGTCGTGAATTCTCGAATGTGTTCAATAGGATTTGTCTTTCCCTTGTATTTGGTGAAGTTTGGGGCCACATATCCAGGAGGAAATGGTGGCATGTATAAAGTTGTGTCAAAAGGATATGGACATAGGTCATATGACATTGGTGGCATTTTGTTGGATGTTTGCATGTTTTCCATCTGTTTTTGGAGGTCTACCACTTTGGCTATCAAGGCATCTATTATGGGATTATTGGTCGCATCACACATGGGAGTGATGGGTATCCCTTGAGTCCCCATTGATTGTGATAGCATGTTCAAGTTTGAATGTGACATGTGTTGTTGTGGAATGTATGATATGTTTTGGTTTGGCAATTGTTGGTATTGCCAATTTTGATGAGGAACGTGTTGTTGCGTGTGAATTTGTGATGAATATGTGGGGATGTGCAATCCAGACATATTTGTCGATATTTGGGGGATCTGGTAACCTTGACTATTCTGGTGCCCAAAGGTATTCATTTGTTGTGTCATTTGAGTGCCTTGTCCATATTGGAAGAATTGTCCATGTGGGATATTGGTATTTTGTCCTTGGAATTATCCATGCGGGATGTTAGTATTTTGTCCTTGGAATTGTCCATGCGGGATGTTGGTATTTTGTCCTTGTAAGGCATTGATGTTTAATTGTGACGATGTGTTAATGTTTGGTTGGGGACCTCTAATAAGAATATGTCATTTAGTTCCTCCAAAGGGGTTAAATGAGGTTCCAACATAAGGATTTGATGATGATGTCCCTATGGTCATAGATGAAGTTCCAAATATGGGGTTTGAGGAACTTGCCCCCATTGATGTAGATCCAAGGGTAGTTCCAACTGTTTGTGAAGATGTCATTGACATTGCGGGCATGGATTGTGATATTGCTTGTGACATCGTGGGTGTTCCTCCAATAGATGTTGCATTGGTTGAGTTGGAGGTGTTTTGACTTATTGTGCCACTAGATGTAACATTGATGGTGCTTGTAGCAATTTGTGTTGTGAACGCAGTGGTATTGCTGGAGGCATTGTTTGTGTTTTGTTGAGGTGTCAATTTTTGTGTCATGTTGTCTGGAGACAAAGGTCTTATGGTATTGATGTCAAATCCTCTTGGTAGTTTTGCCCCTTGGTGTAAAAGCATAGCAAGGTATCTGTCAGCATCATTCAAGACCAAGTCCTCTACCAATGAAGCTATGTTAGGATTTTGGGCTGCAGCCTCTAGATCCTCAGTTAATAGTTGTCCATGGTGGTCTCTTTGTACGAATGGTTCGAATGGATTTTGAGAGGATGTTGGCAGGTTCAGGGAAGATGGTATGTTCATGTTGGTGAATTGATCGTTAAAATTCATGTCTTGGTTCATGTCATAAGTGTTGGTGTGGATGTTGGTGTTCAAGTCTTGTCCAAAGTTTGCCATTTGTCTTTTCTTTCTTTGAAGCCTAGTTTCGACCATAAAAGAGAATTGCTCAAATGAGGATGATGATTATGAAAACTAGTCTACGTTTTTGGTTTTTTTGTGATAAAGCATGACAATGCAAGGTGATTATGATGTTTTCCTAAGGAAATGATTGATGCAAGATGACAAAGTTGCCAAAGAAAGATGCCAAATGTCAAGGAGACAATGATGGCTAGGATGACAATGTTGATTAATGCAAGATGATAGAATTGACTAGGTGCAAAATGAGGACTAAGATGATAATGTTGACTAAAAAGGCGACTAATGCAAAAATGAGGACTAGGGTGAACACTATTTTTGGATTTTTTTTTTTGGATTTTTAGGCACAAAATATGCAAAGTATGGACTAAGATGAATGCAATATGGAGAAAGGTTTTCCTAACCACTATAAGCTTAATCTATGTCTTAATTTTGGTTATCAACGAACTTGTTAAAAGGACTAAGCGACAAGGTCAAAATGACTAGTGAGTTTTCCAAACTAGACTGTTGAGTTGGAAATTCTCACAAAAAGGACAATGACTGAAAAGGAGATTGTTGACTAAGTCCCAAGATAACCTACTCTTGAAGGCAATGATTTTGCAAAGTGTGATGAGGTGGCCTAATCCAAAGTCTGCAAAGATGAAAACCTAATGATAAGTCTATGTAGGAAATGATGATTATGAAGCCTAGGGAATGCAACTAAAATTAACAATGATGAACCTAAAAAAAAAAGGCAAGCTAATGGTTGAATGATGAAAATTTTGAGCAATTTCAGTTCTAGTTTCTGACAAAGACTTTGAGAAAAGATGTTTGATAGTAGGCCAAATTGTTTGGACTCGAATTCAGTTTTGTGATGTTTTGATGAAAAGTTTGGATTGTCTGAAGTTGATTGTTTCCAAATTTGTGAGCGTTGTGTATACTATTTGAGAATTCAGAAAACACTTAGCAAACATGATGTTGTGAATGTGTAATCAATCACAAAGAAGACAAGCACAATCCTATGGTTAGGCCAGGACAATATCTGCTAGATTCCACTTGGGTTTCCCCAGCCACATATCCTTAGCGTGTGAATCCAGAAGCTTGGCTGCACGGGCTCCCCCTTACAGTGCACTCTCTTCTCAGGCCAACCAAGCTTCCAGCGCCCATAAAACTCCCATGGCACGCTGATCACCTCTACTAAAGACTGTGAAGATGTGGATGCCTTCACAACGGCCGTTGCTGCGCTAGTGGATAGAAGGTTTTTGGCTACTACACAAGAGTATTTAGTTTGGGACCCCCGTTCGAGTGGCCATACATGGGGCAAGAGATTAATCACCAATTAGGTGGCACTCCAGCCTGAAGAGGTTATGCTCAACAGGGTTTATGGGAGTACTACTCTGTCCGTATGACACATCCGCACTCGTAATCCTAGGCTTTTCCTTAGGATTCACATTTATATACCGGTCGGGGGTAGCTCGGCCAAAGAGCTCCGTTGTCGGTCTGAGTCGCCTTGGGGTGAGTACTTTTTCCCACCAAGGAAGGCCCAATTTCCTAGAGTCAATAACAGTTTCTCTTGCACCCAGGATCACACAAGTGCGCAAGAGGAGAGGATACTCCTATTATTGAATCAAAGGTTACACAAGTTGAAAGCATTTGTTCATTTTAATGTCCAAATTGAAGTGTGAGGCAAACACATCAAACACTTTGTTTATTTTAAACCAAGCTTATGATTTTGACTCAAGCACGCAAGTTCTTTTTATGCCCAATAAATCATCTATGTGAAGGAGGCACTCAAGATAAAGTACAATTGAAGCGAGAGCCCTGCAAAAACACAATTAGTAGTTTTGAGTCTTCCGTCTTTGACAAGCGATAGTTGACGTTGCAAATCCCGAATCGTGGACATTCAAACCTACAAAATAAAAATAAAAAATTGAAGATTAGTCGTGAAAGAAAAATTAAATGAAAAGAAAATAACATTAATCTAATTAAAATCTAAAACTAACTAAGTTGATCCAAAAATCTAAATTGATCTAATAAGAATAAAAGCTAAGATTAAGGAAAATTAATCAAATCTAAAAGACTAACTAAATTAAAAATTTGAAAATAAAAAATCTAATCTAAAATTAATCTAAAAATCTAAACTCTAATCTAAAATTAATCTAAAAAAAATCAAAAATTTAAAATTTATTATTATTATTATTATTATTATTATTATTATTTTTAAATCTAATTGAATATCTTTAATTAAAAATGTCATTAAAAGTCTAAATTAAAATATAAAAATTAAAAAAAAAACTCTAAAATTAGAAAAATTAGATAAAGTCTAAGGTAAAATCTAAATTAAAAAAACTAAAATGTAAAACCTAGATTAAATTTAAATAATAAAAATCTAAATCTAAACTAAATTAAAATCATAAAAAGAAATTAAACTAAAATAAATTAGAAATAAAAGAAGGAGCTTAAATCTAAATTTATTAAAAAAATCTGAATTTAAAAACTAAAATATGAAACTATCATTTTAAGTTTAGATAAATCTAATATCTAAAATTAATGAAAAAAATCTAAAACTAAAAAAAATCAAACCTAAATTAAATTAAACTAAATCTAAATCTAACTTTAAAGAAAAGTGAATTTAATATCTAAAATCGTAAACTTAAAGTGAAAGTAAATCCATTACATGTGAGCACACTAATGAATTAAAAGTGAAACATGCATTGAATAGATTTTAGACATTTATAGCAGAGCCGTTCAAAACAGGAAGTAGGTCGCCAACTTTAAAAGAAAAGAAAACGTGTTGCAAATGAGGTTAGTGAAGCAGTGGCAGAATGAATGGTTCATATTGATGAGCTAAAGGGGCTCTATTATGAATGGTTCATAAGGCACAACACTTGCTGAAGGTTTTGCAAATGGGGTAACAACTCAAGCGGGCTTAACCTTGGAGAAAACTCCCTGGTTAAGCTTGAGCTGGAGCAATCTTGGGATGGGTGACCTCCCGGGACGGACAGTGCTTCACCTCTGTGAGCATCACCTAGATGCAATGAGTGCTAAGTGGACCATTCGATATCATGAGAGATGGGTTCTTGTTGAACCACTACTCATGAAACATGGGTCAATGAGTTTGACTCGAAACTACACGGTTGAATCCTGATAGCAATATCATAATTTGACACGCTGTGGAAGAATACCTCTTACTTATCAATTGATGAGCTAAAGGGGCTCTATTATGAATGGTTCATAAGGCACAACACTTGCTGAAGGTTTTGAGAATGAAAATTGTATTTTGCGTTCAATGAATAGAACTAATGAATGTGAACAAACAGAATTAATGAGCGCTGTATGTTCAACCACTTTCGACGCTGAATTCTAAGCGACTGTCACCACATAATGAATGCACTTAGTATGTTCAACGAACTGCAGCAAGCCCTCAAATGGCTTTGATGAGAAGAAGATAGAGTTGCCCGTTGAAAACGTTTTCTCGATGCGCCTAAAAACGTGCTCAAAAGCTGATTTGAATGAAAGAGATGCTCTCATTAATGAGCCGAGATTTTATTAATTCTTCCAGTCTTGGAATCGCTTGAGGAATGAAAGATATCTTGTCAAATCTAAAAAAGAAAATTACGTCTATCGGCCATGTGCGAAGAAAAAAAAAAAACTTGGCGTCATTTCAACCAACACGCCCCTCTTGTGATGATCCACTCGACTGCATCATCATCGAATCAATAGAAATCAGGATGTCAATCTTGCACCATCATCGATATCACTTCGCCTTTGCTTGTAGCGGCATCTCTAACACAGAAAACCTTCACTACAACAAACAGTGTTATATATTGGTTTGCATGTATTCAAAAACATCTATTAGCAGCATAGAAAAGTAAGCAAATCTCTAAGATGATATGTTAAGCTGCATGAGAAAATGTCAGGTTCACCAAATGTATTAAAGAGAATTTTTCTGATTAGATTGAAAGTAGCATAAAACCATTAAATCCCTAATAACAATGGAGAACAATGAAAGCAAGAAACATGAGAGTATGAAACAAATTCACCTAGTCTTCAAGCCTCCATTGATTCACCTCCATTGGTCTTCTCCATCTTGCTAAAAATGATATAATTGCCCTCAAATTTGAAGTGCAACTATAACCTATGACAAAGCCAAGCAAAATATTGAAGAAATGTGTAAGCTCAAGCACTCAAAAAGCTCTCAAGCATACTGAAAATAACTTGTGTGTAAAATGACTTGAGAGAGGGCCTTTTAAAGAGTTCCAAATGGTGAATGGACAGACAGGATTAAAAGTTGGTGAAGCCCTAAAATCAACGGTTAGGATTCAATGTGATAAGGATGATTAGGGTTAGGGCAACATTAGGTCAAAGTTAGGGCAAACCTTTAAATGAAGGGTTGGGATTTAATTGGAGATAATCAAATCAATGGTGGAGAATAATAGGTAGTTGGAATAATAGAAATTATTTAATTTATGGAGAATGTTGACTTATGAATTAAATAATAGTTTAATTCATAAATGAGAATGAGACAAAAGACTTGATATTTATAATTATTTTAATTATTTATTTTGGTGGGATGGAAAGTGGGCTAAATAAATAAATTTATTTGATTGAAGGATAAATGGTTAAATGGAGAATTATTAGAAGGCATAAGGACTAATTAGTGACGTATCTAAATAAATAAATGCAATTTATTTATTTAAATAATCATGGAGGAATAATTATGACATTAGGACATGATTAAGTAATTGAATTATGCGAGTAAGAAGCATGGTCATCGTATGAAATATGGTTTGCAAGTCAAGACCATTTTTATGTGTCTACAGAAACCACTCACGAATGTTTTAAAATTTTCCTAAACATTATCATCACTAGAATGGTATTAAAAAAGGTTGTAGGTTGTGAGAATAGGTTACTAGATATTTTTCACCTCATTGGAAAATCATAAATCATTCAAAAGAACAATAAAGATAACCCCCAAGTGCTTGAAATGGATGTTGGATCGATTTGCAACTATGTAGGTCATTTTTTATTTTTGTTGGGCATGAAAAGAAGTTGTTGGGAATTTTAAGGTGATATAACAACATATTTTCTCAATCTAAAATCTCTAAAACCTCCCCTAATAATCCAAAAATGGATGGGAAGCATCCTTAAACACAATAAAATATCCTAACAATCTTCAAAAAAGCCAAAAAAGGGCATCCATAAGTTTGCACGCACCTTGAAAAACCCCTTTCTTGCCCTATAAAACTGTAGAATTGACTTTGGATGGAAATTTTTAAACTTGAAAAACTAATATAAGAATTTAAACATAATTTTTAGGTCCTCCCCACATATTTAAAACATTCAAAATGTTTAAATTTTTACAAAATTTAGAAGTTGTAAAATGGACAATTTAATTTCCTATTAGATCAAATGGCTGAACTGATGTGATGGGTGCATATGACCTCAGGAGGCCATGGAAACTTGCAAGGAGCCATTATAAATTATTTAGATCATTGTGAAATTAATGAAAATTCCACAAAAAACCTCAATTTTTGTACTTCCTTTGTAAATTGGGCACTCTAATAAGGTGCTTAAAAAGATTTAGTTAGGGCCTAGAAACTTCTTTGAAGACCATGAAAATAGAGATGTAGGTAGTTGAATTCAAAATAATACTTGAGAAATTGCGAGAATTGAGCCACTTAAAAAAAATTAGGGGACCTTTTGTACTTGCTCCAAAATGATGAAACATTATAAATCACTTCAAAACTTATTTGGGAGCCATGAAAAATGAGTTTTCACACTCTTGATGAATTATAAAAACATTTTTCCAAAGGAAATTTCATGATGAATCACGAATTGGGAGATTTTAATGCCAGAATTTTAAGGCTAGTTGGTTGCCACATGGCTCAAAAATAGGGTTTTATAGTCAATCTAAGGAAAAATAAGCACTAGAAATGAAGGAAATTTGTAGGTGCTAATAGTGGCTCTTTTTCATGAATGTATGCTTCAGTGAAGCATAGTGAGATTCCAAATGTCTTTGGGGTGCAAACCATGTGCCAAATCTTTTGGGTGATCAGTGACTACTCATCTACACTACACTGAATCCCATACATTCAAACCTCATTTGGTAGCCCTAGGTTCCCCCAAAAAAGAATAAAAAATATCTACCTCTATCAAATACTGTGTTCTCTGATGACTGACCCAAATTTGATTTGAACACACTATCACTAATTGCTTGCAAGTTGACCCTATCACTGAAATTTTTCACCATGTCACTATATTCATCATTTTCAATGTTATCTCTATCAATACACACTTTTCCATTAGATACTAACTGAAATATCACCACTTAGTATGCATATATCAACTCTTCAAATAAAGAAAACTCACAATCAGTGCAATATCTCTTATCAAATTTATCATCATGCTCCATAAAATGGCTACCTATATGAATTGAAACTTTAAAACATTCATATTCTATCAAATAAAGGACATCATATTTGGTTTGCACATAAAACTTGAAGCTCTCATAATCACTTTGTTTAATAATCCCATCAACAAACATATGCTCTTATATACTTAAGTCATATTTTAGCTTCGATTCTAAAAAATTAGATTGAATAAAAGACTTGGATAAAACCAGAGTCATCTTCTAAAATTTGTCTCATTTCTGATAGGAACTCATTTTGTGTGATCAACAAAAAGTGTTCATACACAAGCATATGCTCAAACTGATTTGCATCATACTAACATTCATCTAAGAACTGCAACTCAATCACACTATTATATGCCTCAATGTTTTGAAAAAAAAGATATATCAATATCCATAGTTACCTTCTCCACATTCAAATCATGGCTATCACAACAAGCATCAGTCTAATCAACATCTCATGCATCAACAAACATTTCCATCTTAGGTTCAATGACAACGTTAGACTCATTCTCCAGATCATCATACAATCCTATGTGAAATATTTCAATAGAAGGCTCAAATAATTCAGAATTTATTTCTGCACCAAATTCTTCATTAGGAGTATAACTGTAGATGCATAAAATTGGTCATATCTGATTAATCATGGCATTTAATTAAATATTTATTATTTAATTAATTTCTCTAAAGTCTTCTACATATGATTAAATTTAAATGATTTAATTATATTATTCATTCGTTTTATTCTTCTATAATGATTAAATAAATCAATTTTTATTTAATTATTTCATATTCATATGTCCACTTGATTAATTAAATAAATGCACTTTATTTATTTTAATTAATTATCACTTTGAATTTAATTAAGTCTTTTTATTTAATTAAATTTAATTATTTCTCTTCAAATCTTTCTTCTAGTTAATTAAATATCTTATTTAATTAATTTCATTTACACCATTTCTTAAAAAGTTTAATTAAATATCTTCCATATCTTTTCAGAATCATAATTAAATATTCTATTTAATTATGAAATATTTCATTATTCTTCAAATCTAGGGTAAATATTCTATTTTAAGAAGAATCTATGTGTCACCCATAAATAAATAATTGAATTTAATAATTCATTATTTATCTTCTTCAAAATATTTCCATAATCTTGTAAAAAAGATGATTTTTTACAATTCATCTTTATTATCTAATCTTACCGCTTTTATAGAAAAGAAAACAAATCTTGCTTTCTACTTTCTTATGTTTTCTTCACTCTCATCCACCTTCAACCATTCGATCTGCCAGGAATTTTCACAATCGTTGATCATATCAACCAATTAGAAGCTTTCAAAAACTCTATAAATAGCACTATTGATCCAATCAAGGGTTACAACAATCACACACACATCAGAGTAATTAGAGATTAATTGCATTCTAGCACTATAGCATCATAATTTCATAGCGCCATCAATAATCTTTCATTTTCAGCAATCATGTTTAGCATTAGAATAATCATGTCTTACTTTATGCATTAGCAATCGCATGCATTTCATATTTAAATCTCGTTCTTTAGGAAGACTGTTCATTGAACCTAGCATACAATCTGAGAGCCAGTTGGAATCAATGAAAATACTAAAGATAGAGGACGATAGGATGACATCGATAGCAGAATACTAAGTTTGCAATTTTTACTACTTTAATATTATGTTTTCGATATAATGTCTTATTGGTGTGATTAATTTATTTTTACATGTTTAATACTCACAAAAATTGACCACACATTTCTAGTGCCCACCATGGGGTATTGCCTCATTTTTAACGTCTACTTGCAGGTTCTTTGTCAGGTTTTACATTCTGGAATTCAGCTTTCGGGCAAAATTTTTCTATTTTAGCACATCTGTTAATTTTTGACGTGCATACATAAAATCTTAAGGCACATATATAGCTTCTTTCAGTGCTTTTGTAGGTACTTCAGCGCATCCATAAACTATTTTGGAGCATCCAACAATTGTTTCGGCGCATCCAGCAACTATTCCAGCGCATCTAGTAACTGTTCTAGCACATATATTCTATTTAGTTTGTTAAAAATTTCTGAAAACAAAAAAAATTAGTTTCATTTTTCTTTTAGCGCATTTAGGTGTTTTTATAGCGCATTTAGGATTTTTTGTAGCACATATTGATTATGTTTTAGCATATTTACTTGTTATTGTGGCACATATAGAGGATTTTTTAGCACATACAGGATTGTAACTAAACAGGTTTCTGAGTCTGACGCCTTCTGTAGACAGAACCTACTCTGGCTTAAAAAGAATCAATCTAGGATAGTCACATTTGGTTTTAAAAAGCAGCAACCCTAGGATAGACATGGATTTAAAATGAAGCAATTTAGGATAGTCACCACACATTGATCTTGCAGTTAAAGTGAATCCCATGCCTTTTGTGAAGCAACATCTTCACATAGTTTAGATCATTGTGATTTGGGTTTAAAAAGAACATTGTCTATTGTGCTTATGGCAATAGGTCTATGCTCTCCCATTAACTGGGTGATCAGAATACCAGACTTGCCTTTACATTCATGCAATTTTATTGCTTTATTACATCTCATAAAGGACCTGCTCTTGTGGGAAAAACTACTCACCCAAGAGGAATGACTCAAGTGGGTTCAAACCAATGTCGGGCTATTCCACCCCACTATAAAATTTAAAACAAATCAAGAGAAATCCTCTTTTGTCAGTAGTGTGCAAGATAACCATCCCTAAAGCCTTTGTTCTAAAGGTTGGGAGGTCTCCTAAGGGAGTTTATTATTGCCGCACTGAACAAAAACCCTTACTACAAACCTAGTGTAGTAGCCAGCCGTGTCAGTATCCAAACATCCTAATAATTACAATGCAAGGGGAGGGAAGAATCTGCCCCCAAGATACTCACCATATAACTGCCAAGGACCGTTTGCTCAAGGGATCTGATATCCACTTTCGTCACTCTAAGTACGTGCCTGGAAAAGACAAAAACACGGGTGCCCCTTTGGGGGTGACATGGCTGTGTGAGTCGACGCAGTTCTAAGATGTGGGCTATGATTATTATGATGACCTACTTGAGTACTAAGAGTGCGTCTATCTGAATTATTTATCATGTGCCAAACCTGTGAAAACACTTTTTGAAAAACATTTTTGAACATATACTTGATGTTTAGTATAGGGATTAAGAACAACTATTTTCAAAGTGCTTACTGTGTTTTCAATCACAATAATTTAGATAAAAGATTATCCGAAATGAACATGTCAAAATTTAGCTGAAAATTGTTCTCAAACTGTTCAGGAAAATACCTTAGAAAAACTATTTTAGTGCATCTAGGGTGTATTTTGGCACATATAAGGTTTGTTTTAGCGCATTCACTGGGTAAATTAGTGCTTTTAGGATCTGTTTCAGTGCATTTGGGGTCTGTTTTGTGCATAGGTTGAATATTCTGCAAACAGTTTTGGTCACTGTCAAAACATTTTTTGAAGCGCATTTGACCATTTCTCTAGCACATAACCCTATTTTTGAAGCACATATAGACAACAGAAAAGTGCATCTGTCACTTTTCCTGAATCATTGGTTTTGACAGATTTGAGTTTGTAGTATTCCTAGTCTAGCGAAATATCAACTTTTCTCTCATGCTTAGGGAGTGGAAATCTAGTAAATTTGTCAAGAAGTCAATTGCTCATAGAATCAAGAAACCCAAGAAACCTCTAGGGTACAAGAAAACTTTACAATGAAGGAAGTTTTTATACAAGAGTCAAAATGTCTTACTCCATTATCGCAAATTTCTCCATAGATATCAAGATTTTGTTAGGGGATTTACTGACGAATACGCTATAGACCCTCTAGATTCACGAGGCTATTTTCAAAGAAGAGCCCTCTCACAATGACACAATCACAATTAGCCTCTTGATTTCAACTATATACCACAACCTTCTATCAAATATTCAACACATCCTAGTCAAATACTTCAGTGATTTGAAATAGGCTATCTTGATCTTTCTTTGAAAAAAAAGATCAAATCTTACAAGTGCACCTCACATCACAAACTTCTAATTTCTTGGTTGAATTTCTCCCAACAGGATTCTGACATCCTTTATCATTGGAAGCCGCAACCTTGAATTAGGAAACATAGTTTTGACCATATCATAGGATTTTCATCTTATCAGGACAAAACATCATCATTTCACTCATCAAACTATGATCTAAGTTAGGAGAACATCTTGAAATCATATGCCTGTTTTTACACAGTCACAATACAAAAAACTGAAGGAAGATATTCAACAAGAATATCATTCATCAACAACTCAAGAAAAAGGTGAAAATAGCCATCCTCTTTATAAAGTGAGTCAAAATCCCCTTTTTGAAGACAACATGGCTGAAGGAGTAAAAGATTCATTTACTTCTGAGAAAGATACGAGGAAAACCTTTGAAGATATTGAGGAGGAACAAGAAGAGGAACGTCATCTTAAAGAAGCCGAACAAGATCCTAAATTTCTCAAGGTGGTAGAAAAGCTTGTAGCACGTGACAAACAAAAATATTTCCTCTTTTTGGCTGACAAAGAAGCCAAATTACCTCACGACTTTGATATTGTATACATAAGGAGTAATCCTGATGAAACACCTTTATCTGATTTTGGCACCTTTACTAAGACACTTAAAATGTTAGAAGCAAAGGTTAAATATCTAAAAGGAGGAGCCTCAACAAAGACATATGCTCTTGACGATATTTTTCCATATCCTTTTGATCGACATCTCAACATGATTCCTTTTCCTAAACATTGTGAAATACCAAAGTTTGATCATTATAACGGAAAATCAGATCCCATTGACCATATTAGAGACTTTCGAAACATGAATTTATAATTTGCTCACGAGGATACATATTTAATGCATTTCTTCCCACGAAGTCTTGGAGTCTAGTCTATGGAATGGTTATCAAAAATTACATTGCCTGCCAAAACATTTGAGGAACTGATCAACGAGTTTCATCTCTCAATATTCCTATAACATACAATATCAAATCACAATGATTGATTTATGCAAAGCTAAGCAGAAACCTGGTGAATCATTCATCACATTTCTTCAGAGATGGAGAAGATTATTCGCTAGATATCCACAACATGTTCCTGAAAAGGAAAAGATCACTACATTCATAAACAGCTTAGATCAAGAAATAAGTTATCGACTAAATCTTCATTTCCCTCCATCTTTCTAGAAATTGATTGAAAATGCAATCACCATTGAGAATGCATTAGTCCAAAGAGGGATAATCAAACCTGATAGAGACAATCCTAGCTCTTCTAATCACCACAATGACAAATCTAAGTTTTGGACTCGCAAAAAGAATGTGGTGAATGATGGTGTTGTAGATGCACATCATGTCTCATCTAAACCAATCATTCTTAGTATTCCTCGCAAAAACAACTACAACAATGTCAACATTCTTACAAATCAAGGGAACAATCCTCTCCAAGGAATAACCAAAATCCAACCTTTGTTTCAAATCCAAGCACTACCAACAATCAAGGATATCATGGAAACAACAATAACAATGCCTTAGGAAATACATCAAACACAAATCCACAACACCATTCATTTTTCTCCAATAGAAGAACTTTTACTCCATTGGGACATTCTTTAGAATCTGCCCTTAAAGATTTGATGGCAAAGAATGTGATTACTCTACCACCTCAACGTAACTTCAAACCTACTGTGAAGCCACCATCATGGAATGATGCCTATTATTGTGAATATCACAGATGTAAAGGCCATCGTACGAATAATTTCCAAGCCTTGAAGAATGTTATTCAAGATCTAATCAACAAAGACATTGTCACAATAGAAGGGAATCAACAATCAAATGAAGATCACCAAGCATTTTGAAACCTTTTACCCAACTATCAAAATGGTGAATCTTCTAGAAAAAAATGTGAATCATGTCGATGAGCATATAATCAATCATATCTACACTAATGACGAGTGGGTTAATGTTATAAAAGTCAAAGAGAAGAAAGAATATGGAGAAGTTAATGCAACAACATGGGCACAAGCTAAGATTGTCCTAAAAGGTGTTCCTTCCAAATCCATGGTGCCTTCACCTCAACATCAATATGATTTAATCAATCAACTTGGTAAAACTTCTGCTCAGATTTTCATCTTGGAACTTCTAAATATTTCCAAAGCACATAAAGAAATTCTAGAAAAGGCCCTCATCGAAACAACTATATCTGATGATCTGGATATAGGACGATTTCAAGCCATGGTAGGACACTTGTCCTCACCCACATTCCTTTCATTTTTTGAAAAATATGATGTTTCCATGACTCATCCCCATAACTCATCACTTTATTTAGAAGTCATGATCCACAAGTTTCGTGTCAAACGTGTACTAAAAGATGGAGGTGTTGGTTTGAACATATGTACCATGAAGTTAATTAGAGCGTTAGGGTTTTTTGAAGAATCTATTGATCCCAGAAGAAAGATTACTATTAAAGCCTATGATGATGAGGAATGAGCAACTAAGGGATTAATCATGCTACCCATTAGAGTGGGACCTATTATCAAGAATACTTTTTGTCAAGTGTTAGACCGAGATCTTGCCTACAACATCTTGTTGGGTCATCCTTGGATCCACAATATGCAAGTTGTACCATCTACATACCATCAATGCCTGAAATTTCCTTATGACAAACAAGAGATCATGATCCCAACTGATAATTCACACAGTCAAACTTGCGCTAATATAAAAGCCAGTCAAGACACTCTGGTTCCCAATAATCAAAAATCACTTGTTAGTACTTCTCTGAAAGTTGATACACAAATCTATTAGGTAACCAAAAGTTTTCACAGGCAACTACGGTTCAAGGATAATGGAGTAAGGAAATATTCTCTTTATCTGGCTAATCTTCCTATGTCACCTCGGTCACATGGAAAACCTTTTATCATGCAACATCAAATATCAGCACCATCAACATCAAAGCATTCACTGACAGAACCATTCACAAAGTTCAATAGACAATTTATCAAGGAAAAATTCTTGATGGAAGATCCTAAGGATAGCGAAATGTTAAAATGGCTCTATAAAGATGAAGATAAAGATGATACAATTCTAAATATCAAGCTACCAACTGATAAATATGGCAAAGGATACTCAATCATGCAAAAGATGGGATATGAGGGTAATGGTCCTATAGGGAAAAGAAAAGAAGTAATTGAGCCTATTGATCCTCCAGGACTTGCTACAAAAGATAAAACAGGACTAGGCTATGATACTACCTCAAAAGAAACAACATCTAAACAATCACATGATACAGTCCTTACATTACAAGAAAGTTCTAATACAAGAGAAACATGTGTGACAAATATTCAAAATTTTATCTATAATAACTCTGACATAGACTTTGGAGAATATGAATGGGATACCATTCACAATGATGAGTTCTAGAGAGAAAAATGGGTTGAAATAATACACAAGTATACAACCCCTCTAATCAAAGGAGAAGGTTCAGGGACCCAACCACAGGAATCTGAACTACAACATGACTATACTTCTAGTGATCCTGAATCAGACTTACTCGAATGATACTATCACGAGGACAGTACTATCATTGACCTGCCTCATACCTCAGATCCTACAAACACCTCCATTATGACTTTAACCATAGCCGATTTCATGCAACCTACTGACCCGCTACCACTCAAACATCTTGATCTCATTGATTGGGACCTACCCGAACCACTTGATATACCCATGTTTCAAACTGATGAATCTATTGTAAAATTTCTTTTCACAAATACTATAAATGATTGTTCCACTGGAAATTTTCAGCAGAAGGTTTCTGATTAGGAGAGTGTCAAGTCTCCTAGCTGCAAAATTAAAAATAAAAAAGAAAGATCTAATGGTGAAAACCAAAATCTGGCAGTATTAGATCAAACAAAATATAAAACAAAGAGTGTATCAGATGGTGAAAACATTTTTAAGGCACCAGATGATGGCATGCTTGACACTCTCCTGGAGCACTATCATGAGCGATCGCCTATCTTGATTGAGCCTAAAAAAGCAGTTAATATTGAAACTAGTGAGAAACCAAAAATTCTACAGTTAGCTGCATCAATGACAGATAAAGAAGTCCCTGAGTTTATGGAATTTCTTCTAGAGCAAATCAAGTCAATTTTGCCTGGTCTTATGCAGACATGCCAGGACTTGATCCTGATCTTATAATGCACCACTTGTCCATTAAATTAGGAGTAAAGCCGGTAAAACAAAAGCTTAGAAAGATGCATCCTCATGTCACACTACTAGTCAAAGAAGAACTTAAGAAACTCCTTGATGTGGGATTTATAAGATCGATTGACTATGCAGAATGGATCTCCAACATTGTTCCAGTATCCAAACCCGACAAAAGTGTTCGAGTGTGTACAAACTTCAGAGATCTTAATAAGGCATGTCCTAAAGATGATTTTCCTTTTCCAAGCATTGATACTATAGTTGATCTGACGGCTAGCCACTCCATGTACTCACTAATGGATGGTTTCTTTGGCTATAACCAAATCAAGATTGCACCTAAAGACCAGGACAAAACAACATTCACATGTCCATGGGGAACTTATTGTTGGAATGTCATGCCTTTCAGTCTAAAGAATGCTGGAGCTACCTATCAAAGAGCTATGACTACAATTTTTCATGACATGATGCACACATTCATGGAAGATTATGTCGATAATATATTGGAAAAATCATATACAAGAGAAGAACATCTAGAGGTGCTATCCAAAATCTTTGCAAGGTTGGAAAAGTTCAAAGTTCACCTCAATCCTAAGAAATGTGTTTTCGGAGTCACATCTAGAAAACTCTTAGGATACATAGTTTCAGGAAAAAGAATTGAAGTAGATCCCACCAAAGTACAAGCAATCATGGAAATGACTCCACCAAAGAATATCAGTCAGTTGAGATCATTACAAGGATGGCTCCAATCTATATGAAGGTTCATTGCACAATTAGTGGATAAATGCTTACCTTTCACACATCTACTACATAAGAATGTTTCTTTCAAATGGGATGAAAAGTGGAACATGGCTTTTCAACAGATTAAACAATATCTAATGACTCCACCAGTGCTAGTACCACCAAATCCAGACAAACCACTCATCTTATACATTGCAACAACAAAGATGTCTTTAGGGGCATTACTGGCACAAGAGGACTCTACAAGAAAAGAACATGCAATCTATTATATTAGTCAAACATTAATAGGGCATGAACTTAACTACACTTTCATTGAGAAAGCTTGCCTAGCGGTGGTATTTGCTTTGCAAAAATTTTGACACTACATGTTAACTCACACAATCAATCTTGTTGCAAAAATAGATCCACTCAAGTATCTACTAAGCAAAGCCACATTGACAGGAAGGCTAGCAAAATGGGTCATGATCTTAAGTGAGTTTGACATCCATTATATTAATTGTAAAGCAATTAAAGGACAAGTTATTGCTGATCAACTGGCTGAAGCACCCCTACAAGCAGAGCATCCCATCCACATTGAATTTCCAGATGCTAATGTCTTTACAGTAGAATCAAAGCAACCTTGGGCATTATACTTTGATGGTTCATTTACTCAACACAGATCGGGGGTAGGCATACTCTTTGTCACCCCTCGAGGAAATACTATTCCTCGGTCATATCGGCTAATGCTTCCATGCACTAATAACATAGTTGAGTATGAAGCCTTAATCACTGGACTTAAAATAGCATTGGAATGGAGAATCACAGAATTACAAGTCTATGGCAACTCACAATTGGTCATTAATCAGATCAATGATGATTATCAGACAAAATATGAAAAGTTGTTGCCATATAAGAAAATGGTTGACAATTTCAAGAAATATTTTGAAGATATCAAGATCATCCACATTCCATGGCTTGATAACAAGGCAGCTGACGCCATGGCCACAATCGCCTCATTATTACAACTCCCAGAAAACTAGGCTCACTATGAATGTCTAGTGGAACAATCATTTACGCCCGCCTATGACACACCTAAAAGCCAAATCATTTGTCACTTAGTAGGATTTGATTCACCTTGGTATGGAAAAATTTATGCCTACCTAAAAGACAATATCTTACCACTTGACTTATCCCAAAACCAAAAGCGCAACTTTATCCACCAATCTTCTCACTACACCCTCATCCCTGACACTCTCTATCGCCATGACCTTGATGGTACTTTACTTCGATGTCTTGAATGTGACGAATTTGATAAGGCTTTACAAGGAGTTTATGGTGGCATTTGTGGTACTCATTCAAGTGGACTAACCTTATCCAATAAATTGATTAGAATGGGTTACTACTGGCCTACCATGGAGAGAGAATCATTCACTTTCATGCAGAAGTGTTCTAAATGTTAGCTACATGGAAACCTTATTCATGCACCACCACAGGAACTACAACCATTTACACCCACTTGGCCATTCTCTCAATGGGGGTTAGATCTAGTGGGTAAGATTCATCCTTCCTCATCAAATGGCCACATGTTTATCATTACAGCAATGAAATACTTCACCAAGTGGATTGAGGTAGTACCTTTCACTAAGGTGATCGGCAAACAAATCTCAGCTTTCATACTCAATTACCTCATTTGTCATTATGGCATTCCCAACTCCATCATCACAGATAATGGACATCCATTCAAGAATCAGGATGTTGATAAACTTTGCGAAAGGTTCCATATTCAGCATAGATACTCAACACCTTATTATCCACAAGGAAATGGCTAGGCAGAGGCCTCAAATAAAACAATATTGAAAATCTTGAAGAAGACTGCGAATGATGCAGGGAAAGATTGGCATGTTCAACTTAATCCTGTATTGTGGGCCTATAGAACTAGTATCTGAACGCCAATAGGAGCAACACCATTTGCTCTTGTCTATGGAGCTGAAGCCATTCTACCTCTAGAGGTTGAGATTCCATCACTCAGAGTATCATTGAAGGGCCTCATTACAGATGATGAATACAGAGTTTACCAATTGTAAGAACTAGAACTCCTTGATGAAAAGTGACAACGAGCAACTAACCATTTGAAAGCTTATCAAAAAATGATGTCTCACATCTTTAATCACAGATTCAAACCACGTACTTTTCAGGTTGGTGATATTGTTCTAAAAGAAAACCCATGCAATTAGGAAGACAGAGGAAAGAAAAGAAAGTTTGAACCTAATTGGCTAGGTCTATATGTGGTCATAGCAGTGTGTGGTTCAGGAGCATACAAGCTGTCAACACCAGAAGGGGACCTGTTTGACGAACCCATCAACAACATGCACCTAAAGAAGTATTATGTTTGAAACAATTATTATCATTTGTAAATGTCCTAAAGAAATCTAAAAATTAGAAAAAGTCCTAAAGAAATCTAAAAATCAGAAAAAGTCTTGAAAATATCTAAAAATCATAAAAAGTCCTAAAAAAATCTAAAAATCAAAAAAAGTCCTAAAGAAATCCAAAAACTTCCAGAAAAGGTCCTAAAAAAATGGCTACCCTAGTGAAAACTTAGCAAACAGGCATCTCGGTGATGACAAAAAAAAAATGCAAAAAAAACAAATAGTGAAAATCTGGCAAACAGACGCTATTTGTAGCTCTCCATCTATTAGTTCATGTTCTGCACTTGGCTCCTCAGCCTTATTTTTTCGTGCACCTTTCCATCGTCTTAGGGTAATACTAGCATCATTCTACCATCATTTTCCTATAGTGATAATGTCTTACCATGGCTTGATTATTGTACATATTCATTTCAACAAGTTGTGTCAATACTGGGGGCAAACATTGACATACTAGGGGCAATCAACTTTTAGGTTTTATAGAAACAACTAGACAATGACATTAAATCCAATCTTGTGAACAAATAATCATACCTTAGACACACCTATCCAATCATTGATCCATATTCCAAAAGTTTTCAACTGCATACCATATCATGACTCATATTTGGATGATCTATACTCTGAATAATGTTTGGAATAATAGTATTTCATTTTGAACAATGGTTGTTTGATTTTCGATATCATCTCTCTGGAGCCCATTCGATGATGTACTAAACTAGAGTGGCAAGGAAAGAGAATGATTTTTTCTTTGTCTACTATCTTGAGATTAACTAGCAATCTGGTACAAATATGTCACGAGACGTGATTTCCAAAGCAATATAATTGATGACAGTTCCACATTTGCATCGGAAAGTGGTTAATCTTTGTCTGTTTATGCAAGGAATGCTTAGGTCATCTCAGTTTAATTATACCTCGATGCTTGTGTTCGCTTGCTATATCAAAAATCATGAAATTTGTACTTAGGTCATCATTGGTGCTAATTTACCCTCTGATGCTTGTACATACTTCCAACATTTTACAAAGGCTCTATGATGATTCAAGAATGCTAACAAAAGGCTCAACAAATGGTTGGTTTCATTTAGTTGCATTTCATCTTGCTCATTGTACATATCTGCATACTAGATTTGCATCAGAGTTTTTTCTTGAAAGGCTAACAAGAATATCAACGTCTGACATGTCTCTTTGGACTATTTGTGGAGGACATTCAAACATTTGTTTCATCGTCACCTTTCATCTTCATTATCATTTCATTCGTAATTATCATTTCATCTAGGTCCTATCTTTTCATTTATCATTCATTTTCATATCATTTAGATTCTCTATCATCTTCGTATCATTACCATTTTCTCATCTTTATATTCAATTCATTTTCCTTTGCATCCAATTTATCATTCACTTCTTATCATTATCATTTATCATTTCTTATCATTATCATTTATCATTTCACTTATCATTTCATTTATCATTTCATTATCACTTATCATTTCATTTATCATTATCATTCATTTCATATCATTATCATTTATCATTTCATATCATTATCATTTATCATTTCACTTATCATTTCATTTATCATCATACATTTCATTTCATATCACTTATCATTTTCATACATGTCATTATCATTGCATTCCATTTTATCATTGCATTTAATCATCATTACAAAACATTACATTTCATCACGTATCATTTATCATCTTATCATACATCACATTATTCATCATTTCATTTCATATCATTTTTCAGATTACATTCATATTTTTAATCACTCTATCATTTATTTATTTTTCATATCAAATCATATTACAAATTTATAATGCATATCATAACCACAAACATTCATTTTCCATCATTTTATCATTTTACATTTGAAAATCCAAAAATAAATATTCCATACATGCATATTCTTATCATTTTCCACATCTTTCATAAAACATTTCATATATCCCATGACATATTTTCATAATCACCTCATAAGTCATCCACCTACATGACATCATTAGTACACATCATCAATCATTTTTCATCATCATTTAAAAAACCATCATATCAACTCATCCTGCATATCATATTAGTCATCAAATCATTCCAATGCATATCAAAATACCATAACATATCGAAATAGATGCATATCAGATAATCATCTCATAACTACACCTCGCATCATCAAAAAAATCATCGCCGCTGCATATCATCACTCATCATAAATAATACAAATGTCCAATGTCCAATGAAACTAAAAATTCCAAAGAGAGGTACATGGGATATGATCAAAATCAATATACATGCTCTAAAAATAATATACATGTGTGAAATACATCTGCATCAGCTGGTCGATGCCCTTGATGGAGCTGGGCCAAAAGGAGGTGGTCTACCACTGGTACCTGTGTTTGGATCCTGCTGAGGCCCAGTAACCCCCATGCTCTGTGTACGTGTCCATGACTTGCTCCTGGTCCTAGTGTGTGACTGTGGGAATGGCTCTCTACACTCAGGAGGACACAACTCCTCATATCTAACATGGTAATACTTTACCTCCCTTGCCATCTCCATGCCCTCTGCAATGGCATCCTCTTGACCATTCCCATCAGCCTCTGGGCAATGCCCTTGGCCTCCACTACCCTCTATCTGAATGAATCTCTCTCTGTCATCAACTGGGCTACCTATGGATCTGGAGTAGGTGCCTAAGCTTGTGCCTGAGCCTATGCTAGCTATGCCTATAGCTGTGTAACCAATCCCTATGCCTACACCAACTGACTCTATAAATGCACCTGTTGTCCCTGCAAGGTGGCTATCTATCCCTGCTGTGATGAAGATCCAACCCTGATCGTTGGCCGCCGCCCAATCCCAGTCCTCGGCCGCCGCATGATGTGTACACCACTAAGAAAATCTGGCCCTGGCCTCCCTGGTACTTGTCCCTCATCTCCACTGTCACCCCCATCATCCCCATCTGAGCTATCCTCCTCTCCACTCTCCTCCTCATCTCCCCCACCCACTGCTGGCTCCCCACTTGCCACATCCTCCTGTCTCACTGCCCCTAGTTGTGGTACTACTAAAATAGGAGCTGGCTCATCAAGACTAGTGAACTGTGGAAAGGGATGTGTGTGATAATATACAAAGTACTCATCCGACATACCATCATCCATAATATCTCACCTGTCATCCCATGCCTCAGGTGCTAGAGCCATATACTTCGTATATGCTACATGATAAGAAATACACGGCCCCCATCCAGCCTCATCTCTACTCCAGGCATAGTGTGCAACCCCCTATGGCATCCCATGTGTGAAACTAAACTATCGCTACACCCACAGTGCCAAAAACCTCTCAATGATGAAAGGGGTCCTCCCTATCAGAAACTGAGGAATACCTACTAATGGCATCTTAAGGTGATCTATATCCCATGGCTCACAATCTAGGTATGGCCACCATACCACTGCATCCAGATCATCTAAGCACTATTTCCAGTAATCCACCTTGCCTAGCTTGGGCTAGACAAGGAACATAGCATATGCATATACATAAGGCCTACCTGGTGGCCTCACCCTAGGACAAGCTGGTCTCGTCACCGCCATATGCTCCCATGCCCATATCTATAGTAATGTCACGCCGCATGACAAACTAGAAGCACCCCTGTACACCACCTGATGCAAATCATGATATAGGTGCGCTAACATACAACTCCCCCATGCATATCTCTATGGCTGTAGTAGCATCTGCTCCAGAATCCTCCCCCATCCCACTGATAATCCCTTTGACTGGTGATCCAGACAAAGGAGACCTCCAATAAACGCACCCAAAACTACAAGCAAGGTTGGATATCCTCATAAATCAGCCCATGGCACCCAGTACCCAGCTATATGTGCATCACCATATACCCTCCTCAAAACATTTGTACCCCCAAGCTCCTTGTGATCATAGAACACAAGGGCACCAACCACTGGG
The DNA here is from genome assembly GCA_007258455.2 of Sequoia sempervirens. NCBI lineage: Eukaryota > Viridiplantae > Streptophyta > Pinopsida > Cupressales > Cupressaceae > Sequoia > Sequoia sempervirens. The sequence continues at coordinate 293,902,543 of VDFB02086081.1, forward strand.
ATACCTAATATTTTGTATACATCCTTTGGAGTCATGGTCACCTCACTAGTCAAAAAATGAAAGGTGTTGTGCTCTGAATGCCTCCTCTCTGCCAGTGTGGTCAACAGTCCCTTATTGACCCGAATCGGCAGCATAGCCAACAAGGATCTCAAACCACATGTATCTATCAAAGCTACATCAGTAGGTGTCAGCTTGGGTATCCTATCCCATCCTACCGAGTGCTACTCCCTAATCTGGAGGTTTTTGAAAACCTCCTATTTTTTTGGGTTATCACACAAACAATGTTGACCCAAATCGGTAGCATATCCAACAAGGATCTCAAATCACATGTATCTATCAAAGCTACATCAATAGGTGTCAGATCAGGTATCCTATCCCATCCTATCGAGTGCCGCTCCCTAATCTGGAGGTTTTTGAAAACCTCCTATTTTTTTGGGTTATCACACAAACAATCAATCAGGACCATAACAATAATTTAATCTCAATCAAACAAAATCAATCAGACTCATCTATCTAGGACCCATATCAATGAACCATCTCAAGTGACCCATATCAGTGACTCATATCAATGAACAATATCTATGACCCATATCAGTGACCCATATCAATGAACCATATCAGTGACCCATATCAGTGACCCATATTAAGTGATCTATCTAAGAGATTCATATCAGGCAATCAATGCACAATCTATTCAAATCAATCCACTATTTGTTTTCTATCACGGAAACCAAATTTATCAGAAAACACTCAAAACATCTACTATTTGTTTTCTATTGCAGAAATAAAATTTATTAGTCGTCTCATCAAACATCTACTCTTTGTTTTTCATACAAGGGAAACAGAGTTATCAGGTATCTACTCTTTGATTTCTATTTTGGAAACAAAGTTATCAATTATTTCTCAGATTTTCTATCCATATCAACAAGATGACAAGAAATTTTCTTGATCTATTGACCAAGGATGCAATATACATCATCATTTTCATATAACTTTAATCAAATCACACATTCTATCTATTTTAACCAAATGCGCTAATCTGTGGTCTCTATGCGCTAAAACTCATATGCGCTATTATGTATCCCGGATGTGCTACAACCCAAATGCGTCGTTCTTTGCACATGATGCGCTCAAACAGCTCCCATATGCGCTATTTCCCTATATGCGCTAAAACTATAACCTTAAGCGCCACTTTACTTACTGGATGCGCGATTTCCCTATATGCACTACTATTTTTCCTCTATGCACTTAAACCCTAATTTTCTACATCTGTCCTATATGCGCTATTGTTTTCATTGAATGCGCTAAACTGGTTTTATACTAAACACGCGAATTCTATCCTATATGCACTAATTTTTTCATCCTAAGCACTAAGACATTCATCAAATGCGCTAAAACTTTCCTAAAAGCGCTAAAATGCCATTTTCAAAACTAAAATCCATGGAAAACAGTAAAATTTTATTTCAAATGGAAAAAATCGAAAGAACAAGTGTTTCGATCAACTCACCGGTGGTTTGTACATAGTTGGCCTCTGATATCGGCGTGATCGCTCAAATCTGTGATGATGATATGGAATCTCCATGTCGCTAGGTCACTGTCAGAGCTATAGGATTCCAAAAAGTCAAAAAGTGCAAATGACTTACATATTTTTTACCTTTTTACCTTTTAAAGGTCAACCAAAGGTAAGTTTTGGGACATTTTTTTATCTTTTTATCTAAATTTGACTTTATTTTCACACTGGGGCATCTTTACACATCATTTTTTCGCGAGCTAAATCACTGAACTCAAATCAACATCAAAAAATCATCATTTGGTATTTATCAAAAACTCATAATCATTAGTGATTTACCTCCTGAGGGGGAATCATTAACACCAACAACATTTTCAGATTAGGGGCATATTTTTCAAAAAAGGGGCAAAAATTGAACACAGCAAATTTCGAAAGCAGGAATATTTTCTTTGAAGCAATGCGTTTCACACATTACTTCAAAGAGGGGAAAAATATAGATGCATAAAATTGGTCATATCTGATTAATCCTAGCATTTAATTAAATATTTATTATTTAATTAATTTATCTAAAGTCTTCTAGATATGATTAAATTTAAATAATTTAATTATATTATTCATTTGTTTTATTCTTCTATAATGATTAAATAAATCAATTTTTATTTAATTATTTCATATTCATATGTCCACTTGATTAATTAACTAAATGCACTTTATTTATTTTAATTAATTATCACTTTGAATTTAATTAAGTCTTTTTTATTTAATTAAATTTAATTATTTCTTTTCAAATCTTTCTTCTAGTTAATTAAATATCTTATTTAATTAATTTCATTTACACATCATTTCTTAAAAAGTTTAATTAAATATCTTTATTTAATTAAATATCTTCCATATCTTTTCATAATCATAATTAATTCTATTTAATTATGAAATCTTTCATTATTCTTCAAATCTAGGGTAAATATTCTATTTTAAGAAGAATCTCAGTGTCACCCATAAATAAATAATTGAATTTAATAATTCATTATTTATCTTCTTCAAAATCTTTCCATAATCTTGTAAAAAAAGATGATTTTTTACAATTCATCTTTATTATCTTATCTTACCGCTTTTATAGAAAAGGAAACAAATCTTGCTTTCTACTTTCTTCTGTTTTCTTCACTCTCATCCACCTTCAACCATTCGATCTGCCAGGAATTTTCACAATCGTTGATCATATCAACCAATCAGAAGGTTTTGAAAACTCTATAAATAGCACTATTGATCCAAGCAAGGGTTACAAACATCACACACACACCAGAGTAATTAGAGATTAATTGCATTCTAGCACTATAGCATCATAATTTCATAGCGCCATCAATAATCTTTCATTTTCAGCAATCATGTTTAGCATTAGAATAATCATGTCTTACTTTATGCATTATCAATCACATGCATTTCATATTTAAATCTTGTTCTTTAGGAAGACTATTCATTGAGCCTAGCATACAATACGAGATCCAGTTGGAATCAATGAAAATACTGAAGATAGAGGATGATAGGACGACATCGACAATAGAATACTGAGTTTGCAATTTTTACTACTTTAATATTTTGTTTTCGATATAATGTCTTATTGCTGTGATTAATTTATTTTTACATGTTTAATACTCACAAAAATTGACCACACAATATCAAAAACCACATTACCCTATAACTTTCCTTCATGGAGACTAAACTCATATTCTACATCAATATTTTTGGAACTAGTAAGGTCAATTGAAGAATTAATAGAGAAAATTTCATCTTCATTTTCATCATCACCCACCAACCATTCTAATCCATATCCTTCTAATTCATAATAACACGCTACTTGTTCATTTAAGACCAAACAAATGTTTTTTAAAAAATGCACATTAATACATCATCTTTAAATGAAATAAAGACCTCCATTTCAACTTCACATAAGCAATCATGAGAAACATGGCAATAATCAATCCCATAGATATCATACTTGACATCATCAATATCTTTATCATTTCTAACACTATGCTTAGGATCTAGATGTTGAACACATAGATTTTTATCTTCAAAATCATCATCATTCATAGAGTTCGTATGCTCTATTAATAGTGAAATGGAGGAAAATGAGATACTCTAGGATTTGACTCTAGGGTTTAAGAACAATTCCTTATTTCATGTTATATGTGGGTAGTTTGATGGATTTTGACAGGGCATAAGACTAACTTACAACCTGAAAGGTGAGTCAACTTTCCCTTGACCAAATCTGGAATGAATTTAGCAATGAAATACAATGCAATGACTAGGCTATTGATGCAAATTAATGTTCTAATGAAAATACAAAAAACATAGAAAGTCACAAACAAATTCAAACTATAGAAATGGATAGAGCAAAAAATTGTGCACCTGTGATAGAAATCTAAAATTGATTTTTGAGTACTAGGTCACCCTAGGCGACTATGTAATAGTACATGAATCTTGCATCTAATTTCACAATCCTCTAATGCCAGGTCAAAGCCTTATGTTTCCACTTTTCACACTATCAAATCACTATTGGATATTGTTGTAATTGAGTTCTGTTTATTGTCAAGGTGTAGGGTTTGACTATAATAATAGATAATTGAACTTCAAACTTATCCCAATCTTCTTCATATTTGAAACCTACACATTCAAAGAGAGAAGAAAGGTTGTGCCATTTAGGGGACTACCTTAATCAAACCTCATGTTAGTGATCCCACTTCTATAATGGAAATGTTAATGATAATAATAAAGCTAAATGATAATGGAATGATGAATCAATAATGAACTACAAATAACCACCCAACAATGGCTTCCTTGAAGGACTAAAGTCATACAAAATCTCTTCAAGGATTGATTATTGTTGTCTTGATTAGCTTGAAGACCTACAAGGGTTAGATCTCACAAACAATAGGAACAAAATCACATACACTTTGACATGATACTTGGATCTTGAATTACTGTAATAAATCTTCTAGTGGATGCTCTTGACTATCTTGACAATGATCTTGAAAATGCTTGATCACAAATTGCTCAATAATTTCTTGTTAGTTTTTAAGTAGTAAATGACTAGATGTTTATACACAATTATTTTAATTTCCTGAATTAAATCCCGACAACTGACTTTGGACATTTTAAATTTAAATAATAAAATGTTGACACTGACATATTCAAATTTGGTGGCAAAATAGGGGGACTAAGTTTCCCTAGGTGGCTATGTCCCAACCCTATTTTTAGGATTTAACGTGTCGAGAGAAAAATATTAAATAAATTCTTCAGTATTGCAATTGTAATTTGTTGAAAAATGATAAAATGGGCCACATAATGCATAATTTAGAAAATTAGGTGTACAATTAGGTTCACGCACTTAGGGGGGGGGAAACATAATATGAAATTTTCAAGGGTGACAATGTATGATGCTATATTTATGACCAACTTTAGTGAGAGTATGAAATTACACTCAAAATAATACTAAAGTATAAAATATTCCAAGAGGGGTCCAATTATCAAAATGTTAAAGAGTTAGGATGACAAAGGATCAAGGGGGAGTCCACGAGCCCCCAGGCTCCAAGATCCCATGACAAACCAACATAAGCACAAAGGAACACACATGCATGTAATTTGTAGTAAGACAACATTAATAAACATACATTATAAGGTCACAACACAATACACCACAACATTTAATAAAAACATAAGAAAACATACACAAACAAAAAAACAAGGTTGGTACTAAAAGGATTTGAGTCAGTAAGGCAAAGAAACATCAGTCTTAAATTTATCTAAAATACCAAAAATCATCCATCAAATAAATTTTAGTCAAAGGAATGCTCTCATGAGGACTAGAAAGTTGTGTTATGCCACATCACTCATGAACCGCATGGATCTATTGGCTAGCAAGTTGCATTATGCTAGGTGTACATGCAATATGATGGGTTTCTCAAGGCTAGCAAGTTGCATTATGATAAGACACTCATGAAACATAGCTCTACTATCAAGCAAGGTGCATTATGTTGAATGAAAGTGTTGGAAGGGGTGCTCAATTTCATGACCCAGGAAGTTGTGTTATGTTGAATCCATAGAATATCTTGCAAAAGAATCACCTAAGAAGGTGCATAAACTTTCTTAAGAAGGCAAATAGATTCACCTAAGAAGGCACATGAATGACAAACTCACCTAAGAAGATGCATAAAATAGCCTAAGCAGGCACAAAAAAACACCTAATAAGGTGCATAAACGATCAATGCAAGGCCAAAAACTCAAGGGATGTTATACACACTACCACCACAAAAGGTGATTTGCAAAAAATGACAAAGGGGCATTGCTCAATACATGAAGATTCACACCTTAGGGAATATCACGCATGACATCACGACCAAGAGAGCATAAGTCATGGAATAAAAAGATCACACTTTAGAGAATGCTAACCATAGTATTACCACCAAAGGGAACATCATATGCCAAGAAGAGTCACATCATTAGGGGACATGAAGCCTAATATGACAAAAAAGGAAACAATAACATAGATTGAAGAGTCCAAACTTCACTTTGACAAGGTCACACTCTCTAGGGGATGTATCCTATTATCACTAATAAGGGACAATTTCTTATGCAAACAATGGGCGGGGGACTATATGCCCCCCTTAAAATGTTAGTACATACTTGCTACACTAAAATTTTAAGGAGATACAAAGGGATCCATTTCTAGAAGGAATGCACCTAACACAAGGCTACCTAACCTCTTTCCCCCAAGTATGGGGACAAAGGTGCCCAAAAATGAATGATGACACATTTCTCCTTGCAAGATGAAATATGATTGTATAAATCCTAGTTTATACCTCCATAAATCCAGTAGTGAGCACTTTGTGATGCTACAACTACCACATGGAAAAGAGAAAATAAAATGCATATTACTCTATTATTGTGTCAATTCCATAATTTTCAAGATCAAATTATTTTATTCTCTTTTTTGAAGAACAAAATTCATTAGTAGTGTGTCCAAAAGTTCTATGATATGCATAGTATGATGTATTTTTATTCTTCCATTTTGTATCTCTTCGTTCATGAACAATAATTACCATAATGATAACCTATTCTTGTGGTTTCTTTGGATGGTTTTTTTTCCAAAAGAGGATGGATTTTATGTTCATTCTTTATGTCACATACTTGTTTATTCAAGATCCTAAAGCCTTGGCCATGGAGGATGATTGGGTGGTATGTTCTTGTGATTGTTACCAATATGTATTTCCATGTGCATTTTTTGAGGTATGGATTGTAAGCCACTTTCCCTATGTGAGGCGGAGAATGCTTAAAGTGGTGGTATGGTGGGTGGTGCTGATTATTGATATGGGCGATTAGGCCATTCCATTGAAGGGTAATGGAATACATAGTTCTCAAGGTTAGGAAAATTATTTTTTATTAATTCATTCATGATTTCCTCATCTTTCCTCAATATATCTTATTAATAAGATATACATTAGGTGATAAATGAATGAGTTTCATCATTTGAATTAGGTTCATTGCCAAAAACACAACATGAAACATCAACCAAAGATTTTGAATGAAGCGAAGATATTACCAAAACACATAGCCATTATGACAAAAGTATGCTTGCAATGAGATTAAGACTAATATATAATATTAAACTAAGAAACTAAACTCATATTTGGATAGATGATCTTAAGATGGTTCTACAAAAAAAGTATGAGCACAAAAATATTGGACCAGGTCTCCTAGGGTGACTATTTCCTACAAAAATTGTTACAAATTCCAAAGTTTAGTTGTCTGATACATTGTTTTCAAAATTTTACCCAATTTATGATTATGTAACTCAAAATGCAAGTATGCAACAATTTTCAAAAATTTTAAGCAATAAAAGATAATTGTAAATGCAATTTTAAGATCTAAAATGCAAGAATTGATTGATCCTAATATGCCTAAATTTGAGAATGATTATCTTGATGCTTTTTTGAAACAAAACATTGTAATTTTTCACTTTTTTGAGCTATGTGCAAGATGCCTAAATGAATGCAATGATCAATTTCATATTTTTTTTAGATTTAAATAACCTAATGCAAATTTTGAAATGCAATTTGAATGTAAATCAGATCTAAGATGACTGAAATTAAGTCTTTTGCAACCTATAATGTAATATTGTATGCAAATTTTGGGGGTTGGGGCCCTAGCTCAGTTGGATAAATCTTTCCTGTTGCAGGAGGTTGGTCACGAGGTCTAGTCTCCCCCACCCCCGTGGTACCAGAGGGCGTGTCGCCCCAGGGCCGCCGGTCACGTTAAAAAGTTTACCAGGTGCACTGCAGTTTATATGGGGTCGTGCTACCCGATTCCTGTAGTCTAAAAAATATATATATTGCATGCAAATTTTTAAATTTTTATGCTTTTTATGATGCAAAAATGAATGCCTAAATAAAAAATGAGAAATAATGCAGTGCTAAACATATATATATGATGGATTGATTCATATTTTGAAAGTTTTATAATAATTTCATGTCAAGTTCACCAAAATGAAATGGACAAAAGTGGATACTCTAGGATTTGATTCTAGGGTTTAGGAACCTTTCCTTATTTCATATAGTATGTGGGTTGTTTGATGGATTTGGACAAGCTATATGACTAACTTACTACTTGAAAGGTGAGCCAAATTTCCTTTGACTGAATGTAGAATGAATTTAGGGATTAAATGCAATGCAATGACTGGACTAATGATGAAAATTACTATTTCAGTATAATACAACATACATAGAATGTTATAGATGAATTCAGACTATATAAATGGGTAGAGTAGGATACTATGCACATGTGATATAAATTTGAAGTTGATTTTTGAGGACTAGGTTTCCTTGGGTGACTATTTCCTAGTATAGGAATCCCATATCTAATTTCACAATTTTTTGATGTTAGATCAAAGCCTTTCATTTCCACTTGTCATATTTTAAGATCATAGTTGGATATTATTGTAATTGATTTTTCACTTATTGTCAAGGTGTAGGGCTTGAATACAATAATGGATAATTGTCCTTCAAACTTCTACCAATCTTTTTCACATATGAAACCTACACATTCAATGGGAGAAGATCAAAGGTTGTGCCATTTATGGGCTTGCCTTAGTTAAACCTTGTGTTAGTGTTTCCACTTCCAATGGCATTGATAATGATTATGATAAAGCTAAATGATAATTGAATAATGAATCAACAATGGACTGCAAGTCACCACCCAAAATGGCTTCCTTGAAGGACAAAATTCATACAAAATATCTTCAAGGTTTGACTATTGTTGGCTTGATTTTGTTGAAGACCTACAGGGGTTAGATCTCATAAACAATAGGAAAAAACTCACATACACTTTGACATGATGCTTGGATCTTGAATTGCTGCAATAAATCTTATAATGGTTGCTTTTGACTCAAGTGCTTGACAATGCTCTCAAAAGTGATTTTATCATAAATTCCTCAATAATTTCTTGTTAGTTTTCAAATAGTGAAATGAGTAGGTATTTATACACAGTTATTCTAATTTACCAAAAATTAAATCTTGAAAGTCAACTTTAGACATTTGAAATTCAAATAATAGAATACTAACACCGACATATTCAAATTTGGAGCCAAAATGGGGGCACTAATCCACCCTAGGAAATTGTGTCCCAACCCTATTTTTTGTGATTTAAGGTATCAGGGGTAAAATATTAAATTATAAATGCTTTGGTATTCCACTTGCAATTCATCATAAAATGATAAAATGGGCCACAAAATGCATAATTTAGGAAATTAGGTGTACAATTAGATTTATACACTTAGGGGGAGCAAAATATGGTATGAAATTATCAAGGGTGACAATTTATGACACTACAAATAGCAAAGTAGAACTAAACTTAAGATACTCATCATATGAATATTTTTCATTTAGTTGTGAACATGTAACTTCATCAACATCCACATTATTGCATCCTTTATATGAAGAAAACACCTTCATATCATCCTTATAGAAGCATTCATAATCCATAGAAAAAATTTCATGCTCACTATCCTCATGATCTTTATCATAAGAAAATTGATCATGATATAAACCATGGTCAAAATATTCAAAATGAATGCTTAAAATTTTACTTTCAATATCATGACCACTAATTTGTAATGGAATGTTGGTAGAACTTCCACTATTTTCACAAGTTGAAACATGAAAAGGCATGGCTTCATGTATTTCTCTTACTTCATCATATATTTCATCTAGACTATCATGGATACAAAGTTCATGTACACATACTTTTTTTGTGAGCTGATCATACACATCATCCTTATTTATAAAAGTTACATGTGTAACTGCACAAAGATGGGGGGCCAAAAAGTGGTCACTACACTTTTTGTCCCCAAAATAGTGAAAACACGAGTGCATTATAACAAAACATGCTTGTGTTATGGGTTGGTAGTGACCAATCCTAGGATTGGTCATTACCAAACTAAAACATGAGCACCTTATAATGCACTCACTTTCTGGTTTGAATTTAAAAAAAATTGAGTGCATTATATGATTGCACAAAACACGAGTGTGCTATAATATGCTCATGTTTTGTGTTGCATTGAATTTTTTTTCCTTTCTTTTTTATTTCTCTTGTTTCTCTTTCTTCTCCTTCTATTATAATGAAACTATATACCTGAAATATAACTTAAAGTATAAGAAAGTGAATGTCCATATGTAAATGTCAACTTATACATAAATTTTTATTTCATGTATATAGTTTCAAGATGTTTGAGAGTGGTTTCAAATCTCTAGGAGTTATAATGCAAATTCTAGTTTTTGGAAGATCTTATAATTTTTTGCTTAGTCAAATTTTAGTAATCAACATGTCAAATTTTAGTACCCAAGAGGTCAAATTTTAGTAATTATCAAGTTTTATCATCTTTTTCTCTCTTTATCTCACTCTATTTTATCTCTTATACTCTAGACCACTCTCTCACACTCTCTCCTTCCCTCTCTACTCTATATCTCACCATTCTCCTTGTCTCACTATCTCCTTCTCTCTATACTACTCTTTATCTCACCTCTCTCTCTC
>VDFB02086081.1:293913380-293927599 GCA_007258455.2 Sequoia sempervirens
TATTTTAATTCAAAAAGTCAACCTTTCCCACTTATTCTATAGTTAAATAATGCATCATTATTTAATTATTCACTTTCCCTCCTACATTAAATAATTTTATAATTATTAAATTCCTCTAGAAATCTCCTTTTATGTGCCAAATCTTATCTATTGTCTCATTTAATTCCCACCCTTGATTGAATTATTTTATAATTCAATCTTGGTCATTCATCCTTATTGTTGCCCTATTTTTTCCCTAACCCTATTTCATGCTACAACTTTCATTCTTGACCATTGATTGCCATGTCATATTGGCTTTTAATACTAGCCCTTCATTCTAATTTGTCTTTTGTATAAAATAAAACTATCTTTATTATTTTAGACACACATATTCTATACTACTTAGACAATTGCTATCTAAGGAGACAAGTACAATCTTCAATATTTCTCTATCATTGACATTATGATTATTGTTGCATACTCAAATCTAAGGGCAATCAAGCATATACAACAAGATGGAGAAGTACAATGGAGGTGAATCAACCATGGCATAGAGATATTTGGTAATATTTATTTATGTTTTATGTTTCTATGTTGGATTGTGTTTCATTGTTGGTTTAGGGCTTTGGGGTTTTATGTTAGCTGATTTATGACCTTAACCTTGGTTTCTACCCTATTCTACATTGGTGAACCTAACATGAAATAATCTTCTAATTGTTTGTAAGGATTTTTTTTTTTGTAGATTAGTGTAGAAACCTTCTTAAAATTCGTGATATTCTCTTCATCTATAACAATTTTTCATGCAAATTTTTTATAGAAAGATTCCTAAGTTTTTTAGCTTTGATTTTTAGCTTTCCATGGTATGTTTTAAATTTCGTTCAGGTTTGAGAAAGTTATTGTTGTTTTAATTCCAATACTTTTTTAAAATTCAACTATTGACTTCTTAAATTTTTTCTTTTCTTTCATCGATAACAATTTCTTTGTGAATAATTTTTGTAGAAAGATTTATGAGTTTTATAGGTCTGAATCTTAGCTTTCCAGAACATTTTATGATTTTAAATTTCATTAAGATTTGGAAAAGTTATCATTGTTTTAATTTTTTGTTATCATCAAAGGACTTTTTGGGTTACTAATACTCTGCTTGTAGCATGTGGCTTATATTTGGGAGGAGATATTTTCCTTGGAAAGTAATAATCCATCTTTTGTAGGGTTTTTTTTTTCATTTAAGATAGAAACATTTTTTATTTTAGGCTTAAATTAAATCAATATATTTTGTTAATTAGGCACACTTTGTTGGTTAAAAAGAACAACTTTAATTTTTCACTTCATTGGTTAAAAAGATCAACTTGCATCTTCACACTTCATTGGTTAAAAAGAACAACTTTCATTTTTCACTCATTGGGTTAAAAAGAACAAAAATTTGCATTTTCACTCATGGGGTTAAAATGAACAACAAATTGGCATTTTCACTCATTGGGCTAAAAGGAACCACAACTTACATTTTCACTCATTGGGCTAAAAAGAACAACAATCTTGCATTTTTCACTCATTGTTCTAAAAGAACAAAAATCTTGCATTTAACATTAATTTGGCTTAAAATTAACCTTGCATTTTCACACTAATTGGCTTCAAAATTGACAAAAACTTTGCCTCAAGTGTCTTTTCTCACAATTTGATTTGGGGACCTAAAATAAATCATTGTTTTCATTGTCTTGTGGTTTTGTATTTTGTTTTGAGGTGTGTATGCTCTTCTCTTGCAATATTTTATGATCTTGAGAATCAAATATATCTCTTGATATATGCATTATCACCCATACATATGGTTTTATTAAGGTTAATGAACACCATGCTAGTGTGAGTCAAGCATAATGTGTATTCTCTCTTCTCACACCTTGTGATATCTTGCAAAACAAAAACATTTTTCTTGACTTACTTCTTTTTTACCCTTAGAGGGGCCTACCAAGTGAGACACATTTGTATGGAGAACTCCTTACTGTGACTCCAAATAGATTTTCCCTCAGGCTGGTATATAAAAGGATTAGATGAAACACCAAGTCCTCATGCTATTATCTTTCATCGTACAATGCCATTCAAACTACGGAGGTACCTTTGTGTATAAGTGTCCCTAGTAGGTGTCGTCAATGTCTTAAGTGGCTTGTTGGACACTTGTGAGGTGGCATGTCCCCAAGTTGTGACTAAGAACCAAACTAGTTAAAATCCCCCCTTTTATGATTGAATTTTATTGCATCAAACTCAGTGCAAGGGATATAGCACCACACCCTAAAAGTTACTCACCATTATACTCCCTTAAGTGAGATGGGAAGCCCTAGCTTCTAGCATAAGTTACTTGTTGAAACTTGTAACTTTCCACGGAGAGGCTAATTGGGTCATCATTCCATTCCAAGAGGCCCCTATCCTTCCACTTTTGTAGACAAGAGGTGATACATAACCCAAAAGAGTGTCCCTCCCTTACGTCAAAGGAAATTCCAAGTTGTGGGCTTGAGGGTCACATGATTGACCATTGACCATAGGATAGACAAATGTTTTATGTGTGTGATTTGTATTAAATTTATGCTAGACCCATGGAAATTGGGGTGAATAACCTCTAGAAATACACATTGCGATTACATATTTTGACACTCTAAGACCTGCCAAAACACTATCTTAAGATTGTTTGTTGTGTTTTCCAATAGAATTCACAAAAGTGAGAACAAAAAAATTAGTCAAAATTAGTAAAATTAGGAAAAAACAATATGTTCACCACATGTAATGCCCCGCCGTGTTAACCCCAAATGACAACAAAAAACAACACATTTTTTTTTTTTGTGAAACATTGTATAAGATGGAAATGTACAATCTTAACATGAAAAGCAATTATGCATTTGCAAAGCTATCTACATCCTCTGGGGTACAAGGAATGGTCATTAAAAACACTAAACTTTTATCCAAATGAAAGCAAAAGAGAAACATAAGGATAACATACATTCATCCTTAATTATAAGAGAGATACAATATCTTATTGTGATTCAATTCATAGTTTCATGTTACAATTGTGGAGCATATTTCCACAAATACAACACATCAAAGATACAATGGAACATTCAATAGAGCTTCCCTTATATCATCAGGAAGAATACATTGAGTACATAAATGAGGTTTATGCTACAAAAGGAAGGAAATTATTCATCCAAGCAAAACTTTGGAATTCTAAATTCACATCTATCTCGTGAACACATCCTGGGAACCCAATGGGTGCATAGCACGTTCCACCCGACCATGTGTACCCGAAGGTCCACCCCCTGTGCTAGGAAATGACAAGAAAGGGTCCACATCCAATAAGATCAAGTAAACAAGACTAACATCAACACTGACATAGAACAACATCCCAAAGTAAATCAACAAGTACATCAAGTAGTATATCGACAAGTGCATCATCAAGTACATTGACAAGTACATCAAGTACATGAATAAGTACATCAATAAGTACATCGACCAGTACATCAACAAGTACATCAACAAGTACATCAATAAGTACATCAACAAGTACATAAAAAAGTACATTAACAAGTACATCAACAAGTACATCAAAAAGTACATCAAAAAGTACATCAACAAGTACATAAAAAAGTACATCAATAAGTACATTAACAAGTACATCAAACAGTACATCGATAAGTACATCAAAAAGTACATCAACAAGTACATCAACAAGCACATCAACAAGTACATCAATAAGTACATCAACAAGTACATCAAAAAGTATATCAATAAGTACATCAACAAGTACATCAAAAAGTACATCGACAAGTACATCAACACTTCCAGAGGCTACCAAGCAAAAAAGGGTAAACGGATATTGCAAGAGAGTGTCATCGCATGGCGTTACATGGATTATCCAGGAAACCTATCACAAGGTACTGCCTCCATCTATGGTTATCTAGGCAGCCTATCTCAAGGCACCATTCCATAGGGTGACTCATGCGGGACCACTTACCTTTCATGAGGACAAGGCAGTGATCTTACCAACCTGGTCTTCTCATCCCATCCTTAGTCTGTGAAAGCACTAACGGTATGGGTGAGGCACATCATTAATCTTGTTTAATGTTTTAGCTACCCAAACCCACTAGTTTATTAATTATATTATCACTTGTTTAGGAAACTCTTCCATGGGTTACCCTAATAGTCCCTTTGTGCATCGGCCCCCATGAGGAGCCACCCTCCCCAATAGTTCCACAACAAAGCTCACAACTACAAGGGGTGTACCAAACATAAAAGCCATAAAATGAAAACACATGCAAGGCATGTACCATCTCGCTCATAATCACCACCAAAATGCAAGGAAATCATGGAACAAGTTACACCCACGAGCTCAAAATAAAATCACAATCAATGGAATCCAAAGGTCCATTCACGAGAATATTCAACACACATAAAAGGTTCCCATCACCTATGGAAGTCTAACAACATATCACCCATGGCTATCAAAAGGAAATAACTTAAACATTTGGGTTCCCATCATATCCAAAATATTTCTAGACATAAAATTACCCAAAAAGTGAAATAAAACAAGAGGGAAATATGAACAAGGAATCACTAGTATGCATAAAGAATCAATTCCAAAGAGTACTCAGGGTAAATAAATAACTATCTAACATGTTCAAGATAAACTATAAGTGTCCATTCCCTTAAGCGTATACACAATTCAATTCTACTAAAGATAATGTAGAGAATAATTAATTAATTAACTATAATTAAATTTATTTCCACCATAAAGCCCGTTAATTAAATACGCACTATGAACTCTACATATGAGAGCTATCAAATTTATTTTAATTTAAAATAATTAAAAATTTAATAATAAATTTAATTCAGATGCAACATATTTGTTTTAAACAAATAAATTCTAGATAAATCTATTAGTAAAAGAATTTGTAAACAATTTTAACTTTAGATAACCTGCAAATAAAACTAATTTTAAATGCACTAGCCCAAAATTCATGGCATACATTTTAACTGCCTGCCATATCCATAAATACAAATAACCTAACTTAGTAAAAACATGCATTTGTTACATGATATTATATATTCATGAATTAATTAACTCTACAAAGATTTAAATGTATATACATAAACTATGAGTAAAATTTTAATTTAAAGAAAGAAAAATTTTACCATTGAAATAGGATAATTCAAATAACCTACTTCACATTAAATAATATTTATATTCAATGGATAAAATTAATCTGATATTCAGTTTCCTACTAGCACTTTAATCTAAAGAAATTTGAGACAAAGATACAACCCAATAGACAAAAATTCATGATAATAATTTACCTTGAGAATTGCAAGAAAGTGAATTTGTAATTTACCTTAATAGTGAATAATAACTACCTATTAAACTCAAATGATCATATGTTTATCTTTAAATCAAAATTTAAAATTATCAACATGAATATTAATATTCAATGATTGACAAATTCAATTTAACAAAGGATGTGATAGGGTAACATTCTTTTTCCAATATAAGCTAATAAATTCATTTATCTATGTTGAATATTAATATAAATAACTTAACTGAGTATAAGGAATTAAATTTTGCTATAGAAATTATTTACTGGCTCATCCGGAAAAATAAAAATAAAATTACCAAGTTATATTACCTGATTATTTGCCTATCAATACTTCCATTATAAAATAGAATTAAATCAAGGATCCGTAATTATATTTTCATACACAGAAATAAACATACACCTATATATAGGTATATGAGTGACATAGACATACAGATACATACATATATATGAGCTTACGTAAAAAAAATTTACATACAATTAACCTTAAATCTTAACATTGGAAATATTTTAACAGATATACATTTATATCAACATAAACATTATATGTAACATATATATATATATATATATATATATATATATATTAATTAAGTCCCTCCCCTTACTCTTAAAATTCTATTTAATAAAATACTTTTAAATATACTTAATTGCCTCCTTAAATCCTCTTAACTATTGATTCAATAATCTGTCTTTTATTAAATCCCCCTCTTTCTTTTACTCTGTCCCTTTTAAGAGTAGAGGTTTTAACAAACTATAAAGTGAATGCATGGTTTTCTTAAAGAAAATAATCATTTCTATTAAATATGGAAAGGATGATAAAAAAAAGAATATCTACACAGTAAAAACAAAACAATTCTGGTAGACAATAAGCATAGCAACTAGCATGGAGAAGGCGCATCAAAAACTGGCAGAATACCTCAAAGAAATGTGATCTCCAAAAATGCAATGATTGCAGGATAAGTACAAGAAGACGTTTTTGGGTTTCAAAATTTTGTAGTTGCAGACAGGTAACTCCAAAACACAGATTTATTCATTGTTCCCTGCTGACACTAAGGTTGCTAAGGATTAAGGGCCAGAAAAAGCAACTGGGTTAGCTCTAGTGTATGCACTAATGTTGCATACTCATATAACGATGATGATGATAAAGAGAAAATGCAAATAAAACAAAAGATGCTAAGGCTGAGTTCAATGAAAGAAAACAGGCATCTCAAGGAATACAAATATCAAGTTAAAACTTTGCAACTTCCAGAGCTACGGCTGAGACAGATTGACCATGGCAACATAGATTATTTAAAATTCTACAGCCTCCTAAGTTCAAGTGTTGCTACTGTGAAGGACAACAATGGAACCAAAGAGATTATTTAAGCCTCTGCAACATTCTATTCTCAAGTACAATAGGTGTGACGGATTGGCAAACTATCAGGGAGATTATACATCAATAGAGAAATACCCAAACACCACTGGTAAAAGCAATAAAAGGGTTTTCCACCATCGAGTGAAAAGGGTCTAAATTAAAATGGTACCTTGGCCATATTTTATTTTAAGTGTTGCAACTGCGATAGGTTGACAATAAAATCAAGAACATTATTTAAACTTTTAATTTGCTATTTGTTTAAGTGTTGCAGCTGAAAACGGTTGACAATGGAATAAGAGAGATTATCAATTTACCCTGGAGTAATCTCCATGAACCTTTAACCTAAACAAGACCATATATATTTATTAATTGCACAAAGATTGGAGAAATACGGAAACACATTCATCAAATGCAGCCAAGTTAGAAGTAGAAAATTTTATTTTACGGTGAAAGAAGAAAACCCCCTAGAATCTAGGCGGGGTTAATTCAGTGGCAAAAAAATAATTGCATTAAGAAGTTAAACTTTTATTGACTAAAGTTTAAAATATGGAATTCAACAATTAAAAACTAAAATTCACTAACCTGGATTTGGCAGTCTGTGACAAAATCTTCCCTTCTGTAAAATTTCTCTTCACCCTCTGTGTTTTCCGTAACTCCCCTTCTTCTCTATTTTCTCTTTTTTAAAATTCAAGACATTCTTTCCAATCTCGATGAGCAAGGTACAGGTGTCCATCAACACAGTTTTCAATTTTACACCCAACACTTAATATTTACCTTGTTTAACACTTGGAGAAATTTTGTAAATCAAGAAATCTACCTCTCTAATCTTTATTGCCGTGAAAGGTTTACAAGTTAGCTTCAATATTTTAATTATATCATGCTTTCCTCGATTTTACCCAAGACTGAGTTGATCTGCGATAAATCATGCTGACCCAACTTAATAAAATATCGAGTGGGTAAAACTTTTAACTATTAAATATATGAATGTTTATATAATTATTATTTACTATTTTATTTATTTATTTTTATTATTGTTTTATTATTTTATTTATTTTTAATAAATCCTTCACTTTAGATGTAATATTTTATTACATCCCTCTAATAATTTAAATTTAAATTTAAAGTTTATCAAATGATTTAAATTTAAACTTTAAACTTTAAATATCCATCATTTTAAAATACAAATTTGTATTTCATTTGCGTTTCAATATAATTATAACCTTAACATTAATTCAATATTTTTAATTATTAAGATTCCCTTAATAATTTAATAATTTAATTTATTACTATAATTAAACCCATATTATAAAAATGAACTATGAAGCTCCAAAACAAGGACCAAATGAACATAGCAACGACTATGCCTGATACTAGAAACACATTAATTACCAATAATGATACACATCCAAATAACATGGTAAACACATCAAGAATTACGACTTGAAACAATCAACATGAAATAGTACAATACCATAACGGGACGAAATACTGACGGATGACAGACACAGATAGGGACACTTCCTTGTCAAATCCTTAAACCATGTCATAACCATTGGGTATTTTGGGCACGCTCAGACTCGACGATGTGGGTGGAGTCGGTGCTCGGTACCTACAGTCTTGCATAAAAACAAGTGTTGGAACAACATATATATATCCAATGTCAAACACATTGTGAGAGAGAATTGTGGTGTGGCAGGGCGCTCACGAATGAGCAATGCAACACCGTCCCCCTCACCTGAGCATCAACATCAACACATTGTCATACATATCAAGAAATGAGCATTACACAATTTTCATAACCAAACATATAGAAAAAATAGGTAAAGACGACACCATGTATCATTATATTATCAACATCATATGTTAGTATCATGTGCATCCAAGCAAAACACATAAGCTCAAATAGGAAAAACAATCACCCATGTAATCTTGAGTCTACAACAAATGTAAACAGAATCCACATAGTAACAAAAGAGAATAGTATCATGAGGGGCACTACACCACAACTGACTGTCACTATTAACCACAACTGAGGCTCAAAACACCACAACTGATAAAACCATAAAATCACAATTATTGCTCAGAATACCACAATTACTGCCTAGAACACCACATTTGCTAGTTGTGAAAAGTTTTAGGGAAATATTGAATAATATCCTAAAGTCTAATCAATTCTTGAGTACATTCTAGCTATGAAATCATGGACTTGCAATTTTTAGATTCTATCATTTTCATTCCATCCTTAGGCCTACCTTTTCATTAGTCATTATCATCATAGATCAAACCTTAAGTCAAACTTTAGCTTGCATAAACCTTTTGCAGACCTTAGATAAGGGAGTTTATCAAACTTCGACCAGACCATAGTTTCAAATTCATATTATCTTTGACTATATCCTTCAAAACAATCAATTTTCTTCCTTTGTCATTTAGGTTGGTTCCTCAACTCACAAGTCTAGTTTGAGACCACCTTGTCAACTTGTAATTTTAGTCTTTTCCATTCTCAAGGTTATTGATAATTAGATTTGTTGCTTTGTCTTTCTTAGTTTGATTAGAAACATTTACCTTAGGTTTATCAAAGGTATTTAGTCTTCACATTAGGTCATATTACACCATTCCTTCATCACATCATATTACATCTTGCATACTTTTAGACATACCATAAGGTTTTGATCATTGTGACATTACCTTATTTACATCTTGACTATTGTCAATTTGACTCATTATCTTGGCATCATCATTAGTCATCCTTTATATCCCTAAAAATCCAAAAATATAGTCTAGTTGCATTCTTTTTGACATACCATAAGGTTTTGACCATTGTGACATTATCTTATTTACATCTTGACTATTGTCACTTTGACTCATTATCTTGGCATCATCATTAGTCATCCTTTAAATCCAAAAAAATCCAAAAACATAGTCTAGTTGCATACTTTTAGACATATCATAAGGTTTTGATCATTGTGAAATTATCTTATTTACATATTGACTATTGTCACTTTGACTTATTATCTTGGTATCATTAGTAGTCATCCTTTATATCCAAAAAATTCAAAAAACATAGTCTAGTTGCATATCTTAGTCATAGACATACCATAGGTTTTTATCATTGTTCATAAATTATCTTATTTACATATTGACTATTTTCACTTTGAATCATTATATTGGCATCATCATTAGTCATCCTTTATATCCAAAAAAATCTAAAAAACATAGTCTTGTTGTATACCTTAGTCATAGACATACCATAGGTTTTTATTATTGTGACATTATCTTATTTACATCTTGACTATTGTCACTTTGACTCTTTATCTTAGTATCACCATTAGGCATCCTTTATATCTTGAAAAATCCAAAAAAAATACATAGCTTGGTTTCATACCTCTTAGTCATAGTCATACCTTTGCATAGTCATTCATTTAGAATTTATCCCCCATTCATCAAAATTGCAAGTCATTTTATGGTAGAAACAAGATCACAATGGGAATCAAAGGAAATGGAATT
This sequence comes from Sequoia sempervirens, assembly GCA_007258455.2. Lineage (NCBI taxonomy): Eukaryota > Viridiplantae > Streptophyta > Pinopsida > Cupressales > Cupressaceae > Sequoia > Sequoia sempervirens. Next base: position 293,923,572 of record VDFB02086081.1, read on the forward strand.
TTTCAATGAGGATGATGATCTTTACAATTAAACTAGGAAAATAAACTTTGGTTCCTCTTCAAATGAAGTCCCTAGGTCTCATAATCCTTTTGAAAAATACAATACCAATGAAATAAGTGAGGATGAAATAGAGGCAGCCTCCCAAGACCCTAACGTGGCATGATTTATTGATGAAATAGTAGCTATAGATCCCCAAAGATTCCTAGCAAAACTTTTACATGGTGGGGAAAAGCTACCTCATGGCTTTGATGTCAATACACTTTAAGCATAACCATTTTTGAACGAACAAATCCAAGGACATGACACATTCAATTTTAGTGGTTCCAAGACCCCACAAATAAATGTTTCTATACCATTAGGAGGGTCTACCCAAGATTCAACCACAATCCGCACAACTCAAGCCATGATGCAATCAATAACACAACTCAGATCACAAACCTTTGATCACACCTCCAATCCATTTGGAACATCTAGTGTTGTGAAAGCCTCATCCTCAAAACCTTTTGGAAAAAAATAGGACAAGGATTCCTATTCATGGAACCAACACCAACACCAACACCAATACCTCACAAGGTCCTAACACAAGCATCCCCCAACAAACAAATACAAAGGGGCCTTTTCATCAATACAAAAATCAAGACACATATGGTCAAAATACTTCCAATCCATTCCAAACACAATTCAATACAACCACCTCATATATTCCAACCTTACCACTTACATACCACATATCCAAACAAAAATTCCACATATCCAAACCCAAATACCACATACTCAAACATACACCCATAGAATTCTAAATCAAAATATACCATATACACCTCATATCAACACCAACTCATCCAACCACAACATTGAATTGCAACATACACAAATTGATCCATACCACAATGTAATTGAAAATTTAAGGGACACATCTCTTAAACAAGTTGACATATTGGCCTATCAAATGCATCCATTACAAAAAAAATGTGGAAAACATGACACTATCAAACAAAAAGGCATACTCTACACAAGAGTAGTGTCCTTTCCCATTTGATAGGACATTATACATGCCACATTTTCCTCCAAACTATGTCATGCAAAACTTACCTAAATATAGAGGGAAGGGAAACCCCATCGAACATGTCAGAGAATTCCACATGGCCTTGATAGAAATTGCTTCCAAATAGACATATCTCATGAGACTATTTCCTAGGAGTCTCTTAGGACAAGCCCTAGAATGGTTTTCCCACCTACCTCCAAGAATTCAATCATGGGATGAACTACAAAACAAATTCATCACTCACTATGCCTATAACATTGACATTGACATCACCATAGCCACACTATGTCACACCAAACAATACAAGGGTGAATATTTTGTAACCTTCTTCTAGCAATGGAGAAGCTTGGCTAGTCGTTTTCCTATTGAGATCCCCAAAAAATAAAGAATTTTCATGTTCATGGAAAACTTGACCACATACTAGAAATACCAATTGTAAGCACATTATTGTACCACATTTTCTGACCTAGTGGAAAAAGGAAGCATCCTTTAGAAGTATCTTATTACAAAAGGGGGGCTTAAGACATAAAACAAGATCCAAAACACCAAAGGAACATCAAACGACAAAAGAAAATATTGTGCTCGCAACAAAAATGTCACTAATGGTGGAGTTGTTGATGTAAAGGTTATACATATTGGTCCTACACTTACACTTAAAGGACCCAACACACCAAACAACTCACCACAACAAGCAGCAAATGCCATTCAAAACACTCAAGTGCAAAGACCTCAAAGGAAGTTTCCCACATGACACAAGTACACTCCCTTAGGGGAGCCAATCAAATCAGTCCTCAAACAACTCTTGCAATAAAAATTTATATAACTTCCTAAGGTAAGACTATATGACCTAGGGAAATTTAAACCTTCATGGTGGGATCATCTAATGCCTTTTGAGATTACCACCGTGCTACTTGGGGCACTCTACTTCGTCATGCAAAAAATTTAAAAACATCATTTAAGACCTCATTGAAAATGGTACCATAGAAGTAGATGGTCAAAAAAATACATCCAACAATGACCACACAATCTTCACGAATCCATTACATGACCATGGAATAGGAAATTCCTCTGATTCAGGATCTAAGACTAATAATATTTCCAATTACACCAATGCCTCTTTTGACTACACAACCATAAACCATATCCAAGCTATAAACTACTATGTCGATACCATCACTATCAAGAAACCACCTGAATGTGCAGTCAACACATGAAGAACCAAGGTGAACTTACAAGTTTCTCCTCCCAAACAACAACAACCAAAGTCTCAATATAGTTCACTTGACCATTTGGTGAAGACACGTGCACAAGTATCTATCCTTGAGTTGCTTCACATCTCTCCCAAGCACAAAGCTATCCTTGAAAAAGCTTTACCAGACACTTTTGTCCCAACTGACCTTGATATCAATAATTTATAGGAGATGGTGGGATACTTGGCTGCACCCATCATGTCACCTTTTTAGATCAAGACTATGTATCCCAAAAGTCCATCCACAATAATCCTTTACACCTTGAAGTCTTCATCTATAAATATAAAACTAGACAAGTCTTCTTAGATGGTGGAGCATGATTGAATATTTGCACCGTCAAATTGGTTAAGGAATTATTGTTCTCTGAAGCTTGTGTGGACACAACAAAGAGCATTATTATCAAATCCTATGACAATGAAGATCTATCTTCCAAAGGAATCATAACAATACCTAATAGAGTTGGGCTTGCCATAATAGACAACACATTCCTAGTCTTGGACTTAGACCTCCCATACAATTTATCCTCCTTGGACAAACATCAATCCACACCATGAAAGCCATCCTATACACCTACAATCAATGCCTAAAGTTTCCCTACAACAGCACTAAGATTACAATCGATGGTGATCTTGATCCATTCCAATATTGTAGCAACCTTAGAGGAACCACTAAACAACAAGTTCCTATTAACTAGGAAGCTTCAATTTCCTCACCATCCCACTATATCAATCCATCCACCCTCAACAAGGCATCCACCTCAAAAATTCCACCATCCAATCCTAAAATACAAGTCCAAGATAAAGGGTGTGGTGAATACCATATGAAAACATTGTACTTTGTTACCAAGCTCACACCTGCCAAGACATATGGAAGACCATTGGTAGTTAAGGACCCCAATATCACCATTCAGGTATCTCCCATGACAACTTTTACCAAATGGGGAGAACTAAGTAAATAATCCATTCATGAAGATGATACTACCACTTGGCTATATAGAGAAGAAGACATCAAGCCCAAACAATTCCCAATAGAGAAATATGGAAAGAATTTTGATATAATGAAATGCAAAATGTTATGATGGATATAGTGGACTAGGTTTGAACAACAATGAAATGACATAAACTTTGCTAGTGTCTAAGAAACCAAAGGGCTTGGGGATAGGATTTAAACCAATCAAGATAGGTGCTCCTAGTACTAAGGTTCTTTCAAGTGAGGAAGTGAGTGCTTCTAAGGATATTGAGACATCTAAGACATCTAATGATTACGATACTAAGAATGACTCTAATGAATGGGAGTGGGATTCATACACATCCAACAACTATGACCTAGTCAAAACATTTGAGGAACTTGACCTATCCAGCACCATGACCAAAGACCCTAACAATACTTCCATCTTTACCTTTTCTGACCATACAATAAATCTTGACAATACCAAATAATGGCATGCCCTTAGTCTACCCACAACTTATCGATTGGGACCAACAATGACCACCCGTCTTAGACGTATTCAAGAATGACAAAGCTATATATGAGCTCATGGGACTATGAGAAGGAATTCCTAGTGGTGATCACAAAGCTATCTTTACCATAGAATTGGACCATATGGCCTATTTTGGGGAGTATATCCACCCCTTCAGTGACAAAAAATAAAAATAATAAAACAAAAAATGAAAGGTCTCTAGGTGAAAAATGCAAGGCACCTCTAGACCATGAAAAAGTAAAAGGAAAGGATG